>WBNQ01056959.1:2473-31835 GCA_013401375.1 Spizella passerina | reverse complement strand
TGATACTGGGGGGTATCTTATTTGCCTGATAACATAAGGGGAAAAAAAAAGTTAAAAATTTAAAGCCAGAGGAAAAGAAAAGGCATTCAATATTTTAAACCAGAATATTTTTTATCCTGTTAGTTTGTCATGGCTCTGAGGAACTGATCAGAGTATCTGAAGCACTTTTGACATCGCTGTCAAAATGAAATATTTAAATTAAGGGACTTATTTTTGCTCCCCTGGTCAAGTACCACATACAGGTAAAATGTGATAAGAAATCAAAAGGATGAGGCACACTTGAGGGAGTAGTCTCTCAGCCTACTCAAGGCACATAACACAGACATGATCCCATGTCAGTAAGTTTAGCAGCCGACATCCAGCACAGAGGCAATAATGTGTAGAGGCAGGTTCTGTCAGAGGGTAGTAAAGAAGGTTGTTTAGCTTTAAACAACAAAGTCTTACATTCAAGCTAAGTTTACAGGGCATTTACTCATTGCTACAATGCATGAAATGCTGTAATTTCCTCTTTCTTGCCTGAACTTCTTCTGGTGTTCCACTTTTGGCAATTGTTCTGGGCATAAAGAGAAGTGAGTGTGTTGGTCTCAGTACCCGAGAGCAGGAGAGATCCTGCATGTGTTTGTCTCTCACATTAGAAAGGATCAGCTATGGAAGGACTTTGGGGGCTCAGAAGGACTTGACAGCTTTGCATCCTCAAGAAGAGACTGATTTGCTGCCAATTGTAAGCAATATACACTGGGGTGAGCAGTTACTGGGGCTTAATTACCTACAATAAAATTTCTCAGTTTAAGTATTCAAACTGGTAATAATGAAATTATTTTCTCTTAGTCATCATCTTCCCCGTGCCCCTCCCTGCTTTCCCTGTGATTTGGTTTACATGCCCTCATTTGCAAATATTTTTGGGACAATGTCAGGTTGCTTTAGGACAAACAATGAGATTTCTTATCTATTTTTATAAAATTTAATCCCACAGGCAATGTTGGCTTGATTTCTCTCATGGGTACAATGAAAACAGTGCTTCATTTGGCTTTAAAACAGCGATCACAGATGAAACATTACAGGGCTATGCCAGACTATAAGGGCCAGGCCCGAAACCAACTTTAAACAAAAACTGAAACTATGTAGTCTGTATTTTCGTTATGAAATCTGAAAAAAAAAAAAAAGAGGGGGAGAATAACTCTAAAACTCTGATAAAAGTTGCTTATATAAATAAATAAATGTATTATATATAGCAATATACCGCTGCTATAAACATAGCAATATACCACTGCTATATTGTAACATGCTGCTGATGTGGTATCATCAGCCAGAGCTGTGGGGTCCCAGATGGGGCAGTGTTCATTAACACCCAGCAGCTGGATAATTCATCAGCCAACCAGCACGTGGAGTTTCACACCCCTCTTCTGCAATTCAAGGGCGACCTTCCCCTCCAGCCCACTCCCACTCTGAGTTTAACCCCACAGCAAAACTTTTAGGTTATCATTGCAAGGATGTCTAATCCATACTAAATATGCTAATCAAGAAATACCTCAAGGGCCTCTTTGGGATGGTTTTGGTTCTGCATATATGCTAAATCTGCAGCTTTTGGCATTATCTTGGGTAAGAAGTCACCATCTCTGGTTCATGAAATGCCATTTTCCTTGTCCTGTATAGCAGACAGGTTTCAAACATTATCAACAGACACAGGCTGGGAGATTAGCTCAGAAGGACATGTTCTGTAGAGGCAGGATGGATGCTCCTTCTATGCTTTGACCTTCTAATCAAGAGACCTCAGCACAAGTAATTTGGTGGGGAAAGGGGAGGGAAGCTGAGAAGAAGTGTCCACCCTGCCATAGCATGCACAGAGGATATCCTGCACACAAGAGTATAATGCTTGCAAATCCATCAATATTTACAGCCAGCCTCTTTTATTTTCTTTTTCTTTTTCAATTGTGAAATTCCCCAGAAAGAACAGTCTCAGCAGCACTATGGTGTGCACTGCCAGATGCCGAGAATCTGCAGCCTCTGAGGAGTAGATGCACTACTCCTACCCCAGTGGTCCTGTGCTGCTCTGGAACACCCTCTGGGATCTGCCAGCTTTGGGAGAGAAACCTGCTTGCTCTTTTAGGGTATGAAAAACCTGCTTATCCCATGGACAAATTAAGAAAATCTCTGTTTGTGAAATCTCATGGACTATCCCTTCCATCAGTAGTTTTAATTGCAAGTTTTTCAGAGACAGGAGAGGGGTTTATATCCTGGCTTGAAATCACTAAAACTGCAAGACCGTGTTACACAGCAGGTAAATGTTGGGAAAGAGCACATTTGAAAACTGGGCTGAAGAAAATGGTGGCTCTTCCTCCTCCTCCAGCCTGATTTTGTGAACTCAAATGTCCATCTGGTGTGGCGCTGCTCTGCCTGCATCCATCCCAGGGCCTCGGTGCTGGGCCCTGATGTATTCCAGTGGCAGATGCCCAGAGACTCCACGCTGGACCCCATTTTTCCCAGGGAGAAAAGGAAAATCAGGGAGGTACCTACAGAAACAATATGTCAGTTCTTTGTGGCTTTGCTCCCTCACTGCAGGTACCAGCCTAAGATGGGGCACTGTGTGCTAAAACAGACCTCTTGTAAATATTTCATATTCATGAGACAAGCAAAAAAGGCCTGTCACCACCCTGTGCATTTCTATTATTTAAAGGGTCACTAATCAAGCAGTGAACTTACCTTTCCGACAAATCTCCATACCAGACAATCAATATTCATCTGCTGCTAGTGATACCCTTTCCCCGCCTGCCCTGCATGGGGGTGCAAGCCGGGCTGTCCTCCTCCTCCTCCTCCTCCCTGGGGATTAACACAGCCTGGGCAACGAGCCCTGAGGACCTGGGAGGGTGTGCTGTGTCCAGCACCCCCGGGAAAGGGTTTGGAATTGTCGCCATCCGCCGCAGCGGGTACAGTAGTGGTGGGACTGGGAAGGGTTAAAGTTTTGTCTGTGACACTGAAATTGAGGCCAGCTGTAGGTCATATTCATGTCCCAGTCACAGGAAAATGAACCTGTGAGACAGAACCTAATTATCTGCTAAACCAAAAGCCAGTCTCAGTTCAATAACTTACGACAGAGCTGGCAGCCAGATATAGTGTTGTCATGGTAACGCTGAAAAAAAAAATCCACTGCAGCAGAGAACAAGAAGGAAAAGAAGGAGACTGTAACCCTGAATATGCTGTAGCCATTTGATCTTGGACAAGTAGATATGTCTAAAGAGCCAGATTGCTACAACTGTCTATCCACTTTAATATCCTCTATAATTACTGAAATGAAAAATGCAATTACAGTGTGCTCTGAGCTAAAAACCAGGAATAACTGGCTAACTGGGAATTAATTTTAGAGGGAACAATATCGGTTTCTTTTCCCTCTCAACACACATGGACTGAGAAGTATGTGGGGGCTGGAGAGCAGAGCCGCCTGCTTCCTGCTAGTCCAAAATCACTGCATGCCAATCAAACCCTTGCTTTTCCCTATCACCTTCCCCTCCTCCCTCTTCCATCTACAATCCATTACAGACAAGGGAAAAGTTCAGTGGAGCAAAGCACTAAAGATCTCGCTTTGTGGACTGCAATGTCTGAACTACATGAAGTTAAGGGTGACATGAGTTTACAGCTCACAGAAAATCATCCTGAGCACGGCCCCTTGCATGAGACACACAAAAAGGCAGAGCAGTCCCTGATGGAGCCATGCTCCTGGGAGACAGGGGCAAGGGATGCTGTCCCCCCAGCATGTTCCTATGGGGAACTGAGCACAACATCCTCAAGCAGAGCTGGTGCTGGGTATGGAGCCTTGTCCAGCTGAATCCCCCCAGGTAGCAAAACAAAGGACATGATCCTAACAAAGGATATCATTCTTGGATTGCTCACCCAGCTGGCCAGGCACAAGGGCACAGAGCAGCACCTTGGCTGCTGAGCCACCCCCACTCTGCCAGGCCCCTCGGCACAGCTGAAAAAAGTTTACGACAAATCAGACACCAGTACGCACCAAAAACAAAATCAAATTGTGCTTTGAAATATGTATTCAAAAATATATATCTATCAGACACCACTACACACCAAACACAAAATCAAATTGTGCTTTGAAAGATATATATTCAAAATATATATATATATATCTATACATATATAAATGTGCACATATTGTTTACTGCTGTGAGGAACACAAAACCTATCTCTGTTCATTTTAGTCAGAGATGCAGATTTGATGTCGGAAAGATGAGCAGTGATTCTGTGAAAGAACATATATCTGTTCATGTGTATTAAAGACAGATTGTAAGTGAAACACCATGGTTAGAACAGTACAATTAAAGCAAATAAGCTATTTATTTGACATTCCTGTATCAGTGTTTCCAGCTTGCTGGAAGAGCTATCTGTGCTTCTCAGAGCAGCTTGCAGAACAGTGAGACTTCACTCCCAGATGCTGGAAACTGCATGGTTTCAGACTCTCACACAGGCATGCTATTCAGACTCAAAGTGTTCTTGCCATTACTAATTGCACAAGAGACTTCTGAAAAAATTGCAGTGTTTCAGATGGTTAAGGTAGCAAAATAATTTCCAACCTGAGAATGTGATCAGGAAATGTTATTGTCCTCATATTTTTACTGTGCACAGGTTTTCTTTCTTCTGACTGGGCAACTGAAGACCAGATTTGGCAATTATTTTCCAGGAAAAAAATGCTCTTATTCTAGTAATAATACTGTCTGGATAAAAATTACTCATTTAAGTGTGGCACATTCTGGAGAAGGTTATGTATCAATCACCAATTCACAGTGCTGTGTATGTGTCATGAAAGAAAAGTTCATTCAACATGTTATTGGCATTATAGCTTTTTAAATAAAATATGCAAAAAACACCCAAAAAACCAACCCAAACTCCACAAAAGTCCACAAGCAAGACATCATGTAGACATCATGTCTCTGTAATTTTTTGAGACCCCCATCCTGATCTCATAAATACTTACCATTAGTACCCACTCCAATGAGTAGTTCTGTTGAGGTAGTAGAGGTGTCTGGTATCTACAGAGAAGTGGAGCATGACCTTTCTACACCTGCACAGTTTTTGTCAGCAGAAATGCAGATCAAAAGATGTCCATAGCAATATTTTAAATCAGCCAGCTTGGTGCTTAGCATGAGTGAGGACTCCTAAGGTCTGTGGGTCCAAACCTGATTATGGTGGTCATTAATTTGGCCTGATTTTCATCATGGAAAATGTGAATGACCTCCATAGTGCTTTTCTTTCATTGATCTCTGTGTTTCTGAAATGTTAGCAACTTGCTTCTGTACCAGTCTGAGAATTGTGCTTAGTCTTTTCAAATTATGTAAAGGATTTTTAGGAAAATGTCTTTTGGAAATTGGATTTAATACACTGATTTTCAGCCTTCAAGGATTCTATGTAAACTGATAACTCATTTTTGAGAGAAATTTATCAAAAAGGCCTCTGAATCTTCTCTACAAGGATCACTCCCACAGGAAATTCAGAGGTATGCAAGTAATGCAAAAAGAAGAGAAAAAGTATTGGGAAAAGGTTAAAAAATTTAGCACAGGGAGCAGAAATTTTGCTTCCATTTAAAAAACTGAACTGAAAAAGACCCTGGTCATCACGCATGGTAAAAGGAAAGAAGTCTTGATTTTGTTATGAAATGTGTTTTGTTTCTCACCTGGGCCTGCAGACATTCTGAGACAGCACCTCCAAAAAGAGTGGGCTGCCCTTTCCCTGTCTCTGCCATGGATCTGCTGAGGAGAGACAGGCTCATCCTGGGATGAAGCAAAGGGGAGCCCCAGTGTGGGTCTGCAGAACCTCTGAGCAGCAGAGCTGCCTCTGCTCGCTGTGAGTCTGACACAACCACTATTGGGGCTGGAGATTTTTTGGGAAAGAAGCACCCACCCTCACCTGTGATGCTGGCAGCACATTTATCACTAACAAATCCCAGGGCTGCACACTTTAAGCTGCTTGTTGTAGCTATGAAAGGGGTTAGCTAGGGTACTGATGTGTTTACACATCTGAAATCCAAACGTGTGCCTCAGTTGGTGTTCTGACATTTGTTGAAAACAGACCAAAAAGAGACCAATTAATGAAAAATGAGAGCACAATTTTGTAATGGCAGAAGTATTACATACAGCTATTTGTTAAAATGTTACCTTTTAGCATCAACATTAAAAAATAAATAAAGAAGAAATTAAAGAAAGAGAAATCATGACCTGACCATTATGGCAGTAACTGAGGNCACCAAAAACAAAATCAAATTGTGCTTTGAAATATGTATTCAAAAATATATATCTATCAGACACCACTACACACCAAACACAAAATCAAATTGTGCTTTGAAAGATATATATTCAAAATATATATATATATATCTATACATATATAAATGTGCACATATTGTTTACTGCTGTGAGGAACACAAAACCTATCTCTGTTCATTTTAGTCAGAGATGCAGATTTGATGTCGGAAAGATGAGCAGTGATTCTGTGAAAGAACATATATCTGTTCATGTGTATTAAAGACAGATTGTAAGTGAAACACCATGGTTAGAACAGTACAATTAAAGCAAATAAGCTATTTATTTGACATTCCTGTATCAGTGTTTCCAGCTTGCTGGAAGAGCTATCTGTGCTTCTCAGAGCAGCTTGCAGAACAGTGAGACTTCACTCCCAGATGCTGGAAACTGCATGGTTTCAGACTCTCACACAGGCATGCTATTCAGACTCAAAGTGTTCTTGCCATTACTAATTGCACAAGAGACTTCTGAAAAAATTGCAGTGTTTCAGATGGTTAAGGTAGCAAAATAATTTCCAACCTGAGAATGTGATCAGGAAATGTTATTGTCCTCGTATTTTTACTGTGCACAGGTTTTCTTTCTTCTGACTGGGCAACTGAAGACCAGATTTGGCAATTATTTTCCAGGAAAAAATGCTCTTATTCTAGTAATAATTCTGTCTGGATAAAAATTACTCATTTAAGTGTGGCACATTCTGGAGAAGGTTATGTATCAATCACCAATTCACAGTGCTGTGTATGTGTCATGAAAGAAAAGTTCATTCAACATGTTATTGGCATTATAGCTTTTTAAATAAAATATGCAAAAAACACCCAAAAAACCAACCCAAACTCCACAAAAGTCCACAAGCAAGACATCATGTAGACATCATGTCTCTGTAATTTTTTGAGACCCCCATCCTGATCTCATAAATACTTACCATTAGTACCCACTCCAATGAGTAGTTCTGTTGAGGTAGTAGAGGTGTCTGGTATCTACAGAGAAGTGGAGCATGACCTTTCTACACCTGCACAGTTTTTGTCAGCAGAAATGCAGATCAAAAGATGTCCATAGCAATATTTTAAATCAGCCAGCTTGGTGCTTAGCATGAGTGAGGACTCCTAAGGTCTGTGGGTCCAAACCTGATTATGGTGGTCATTAATTTGGCCTGATTTTCATCATGGAAAATGTGAATGACCTCCATAGTGCTTTTCTTTCATTGATCTCTGTGTTTCTGAAATGTTAGCAACTTGCTTCTGTACCAGTCTGAGAATTGTGCTTAGTCTTTTCAAATTATGTAAAGGATTTTTAGGAAAATGTCTTTTGGAAATTGGATTTAATACACTGATTTTCAGCCTTCAAGGATTCTATGTAAACTGATAACTCATTTTTGAGAGAAATTTATCAAAAAGGCCTCTGAATCTTCTCTACAAGGATCACTCCCACAGGAAATTCAGAGGTATGCAAGTAATGCAAAAAGAAGAGAAAAAGTATTGGGAAAAGGTTAAAAAATTTAGCACAGGGAGCAGAAATTTTGCTTCCATNAATGTCAGAACCTCTGAGCAGCAGAGCTGCCTCTGCTCGCTGTGAGTCTGACACAACCACTATTGGGGCTGGAGATTTTTTGGGAAAGAAGCACCCACCCTCACCTGTGATGCTGGCAGCACATTTATCACTAACAAATCCCAGGGCTGCACACTTTAAGCTGCTTGTTGTAGCTATGAAAGGGGTTAGCTAGGGTACTGATGTGTTTACACATCTGAAATCCAAACGTGTGCCTCAGTTGGTGTTCTGACATTTGTTGAAAACAGACCAAAAAGAGACCAATTAATGAAAAATGAGAGCACAATTTTGTAATGGCAGAAGTATTACAGACAGCTATTTGTTACAATGTTACCTTTTAGCATCAACATTAAAAAATAAATAAAGAAGAAATTAAAGAAAGAGAAATCATGACCTGACCATTATGGCAGTAACTGAGGTCAAATGCTGTCTTATGTCCCTGTATGAAACTGCAGCTCTCATAAATCTGAGCTACTCCAAGTATTCACTGACATATTTTATTAATTTATGCTTTTATCCAACCTCCTGAAAACATAAACTCGGAAAATTGAAGCTGGTTGTAATAGCCACAATTGAGTATTTCAAGTCAACATTTTATTTTCTGAACAAAATACATAGTTTGTGAAGTTCTTGAGAGTACAGTGGAATGGGACAGGTAACACAGGACTTGATTTCATATGTATTAAGTGTCTTTTGCCTTTTTGATGACTTGAAGCATCTGAGACATCAATGTGAGGCTGGCAGGTATGTCACACAATTCCAGTGGACTTGCCATCTTTGGGAGGAACACCAGTAGGATGCCCTAAGACAAATGGCCAGTGTAACTTAACACTTTCTAAACATTTCTAATGACTTATGGCTCCTCCAAAGCCCCAAGTACTAAATTTTAATCAGGCCTGAAAGAAATACCAAATAACCATATGAATCCATTTTGATTTGTCTCGTCAGCTGGGTTGTAATATGCCCTAATATACTGGCATTATGCTGCAGAGTGGCTGTACTTGATCTAATTCCCCTAAATCAGCACTCACTGTTAGATGTTAGATTTTGTTCCAGAAATGAGAACTCAATCACTGTATTAAAAAGTGAGGACTGTGAATTACTTCAGGTAGAATATTTGGTAATATCATACAATTTACAAATTGTGATGCTATAGTTACTTTATAAAATCATGTATAGTTGACATGAATCATCCAATAAAGCTGCTATATTAAAAGCTAAAATCTCTGTTTAAACTAAGCAGTTAATATTTAAACTCATGTTCCATTAAAAATATGCCAGGATAGTTTTGCATCATGTTAAATAATACACAATGAGGCCACTTGATATGATTCTAGTTTTGTTGCAGTTTTTAGATCCTGAGCAAAGCAGCTACATATTATACTTATTTGGTTGAATCTAAACAGAACCTTTCAGTCTTGGAATATAGACAGTTTAGACTCTTTTTTTCCAGGGCTAGCATTCTACTTTGGTGCAGGCTTCAATGTAGACTTCTCATCTTGTCCTTGAGACCCATGACTAGGTAGATGTGATGTTCTGACAAGGGAAATGCCTTACAGGGTTCATTACACTGTCCTCCATTTAATTTGGGGATAAATTAAGCATAGAAGGCTCCAGCTCATCGTATGGAGCTTTTGGAGAGTGGAAATAATTTAAGTGTCTTGTAAGGATGGTGGCAACTCTTCAAAATGTTTAAATTTGATGGTGACACCTTAGCAACTGAGGCCAAAGGCTCCCCTTGATTTTTACAAGGTCAAAACATTCCTTTATGGAAACTACAATGCTAAGAGATGCCTCTGTCTTCCAGGACATGCTTTATACTGATAAAAACAGTCATGAGAACATCACAGTGCCAAATGTCACAGTTCTGATTTAATCCACCTTTAAGTCTCTTCATTGTACAGAACAGTGTGTGGCTGGAGAAGTTTGCCAATAAGCTACATGTATCAGAAAAAATCATTGGCCCCAGGTAAAATCTCTCATATGACTGAACATTAGAAATTGTCCCTGACAAGAAAACACTTAGTGACAAATGAAGTGAGCATAATGATGCAGGTTACACAGAGGCATTGCACCTTGGAAATCCATGCAAACCACTTACACACGGCTCCAGGATTTTCTCAGTCTTCCGTGGATGCAAATGAATCTGCAGAACATGGAGATATTTGTAATCAAGGAAAGATACCATTGTTCTCACACCAAAAGGGTTCAGAAAATTAAAGCACAAGTAATTCAACACATGCACAAAAGAAAAGAAAAATTCTGCCAAGGGTGCTTAAATAGGTTGGCACCAGCTATAAGTCACTGCATTGAATTCCACAGGAGACAAAAAAAAAAGAACCAAACCACAACAGAGAAGTATCACTTTACTTGTCCTGATCTTATCCTTTTCCTTGGGCATGTCCTAGTGGCTATTGTCAGAGGAAAAGGATTCTGGGCTAGATGCTAGCAATTTGCTGGATTGTTAGCATTTCTCTCCACACCAGATGTGTTTCACTGCTCTTTAAGATGTGCTGTGATAAAGCCCATGGACACTGTCTAGACACAGCACATAGCTAACGCCTTGGGAAATCATTTGATGCACTGTGTCTGTGTTATATATGCATGATTTTAATGATCTTCTTACAGGTTTTCCAGGAGCACTGTGCAGCAGGCAAGATACAAACAAAGAGACAAAAATCCTTACCTTTGATTTCACACCTGTTGCTATAGACACCACAATGTGTTTCACTCTATCCTGTTTAAGGGGCTTAAACATGGAATGGCCATCAGATATTTTTAATCCTCTGTATGCTAAGGATGCTTTTCCTTTCTCAGTTTCACACAGGAATGCATCTGTTGGCAAATTTAGACACAGCTTACTCACTGGCTTAGATTTTCATACATGCATTACCTCATGCCACCTTCCTTTTTTTAACCACTGTCCTCTAGATGGTTTTGTTTTGCCAAGAAAGAAAACTGAAATTTTGCAGAGCATGGTGGCTCCTTGTGAAACTATTGGAAAGAGCATTTCAGGCTCAGTTTTGGACCTTCAGTCACTGGAGGTCTGATGCCACCTCAAGGCCCTCACCTTGGGCAGTGGCCTTTCTCCAAAGGGGTGTTGTGCTATGGATGAGAGCCCTCAGAGTGAAGGACACTTTGAATCATATTTACTTACACTTGTTAGTGCAGCACTTCCATGGGTGCTACAGTCACTAAGCTCATTGTCCTCCCTCCTTGGATGGTGAATTTCTTGTCTTTACAGTGCATTCTTACCGCCCAGGCAAAAGAAAAAAAAATAAAAAAATAGAAAAAGCCATTTTAATTCCATTTGCTTGAGGTTTATTTTTATCTCTTCAAATAACAAAAAGTGCAGCTGAAATTTTTAGAACTTCTGGGCCATTTTTGCTACAGAAAGGCTGTTACAAGCAGGACAATTTATTGCACAATGGGGAGTCCTGGTGTGCCAACACTGCCACCACTGTGGAGCACAACATGGGAATTCAAGTGTAGAGAGCAGACCTGTGGCATCACATGCTCTGTGCATGCTTTTTCATCCTCCCTGTGCAGGGAAGCCTCTGCCTTTTGAGGTGGGAAAAAGGTAATGTAGGTTCAGGAGCTGTGCCCATCACTTCAGCAGGCTGTCAGAAAAGAAAATGGCACCAGGTCCTGTGATGCACTGCACACACATATTTCTGTAATTTTACACTTTAAATGGGAAACCAGAGTCATTGCATAGAGCAACTAATCCTCCAACAAAATCATGGAAATTCTGAATAAAAAACAAAAAAAGAAAAAAAGAAAAAAAAAAAAGAACAAGACCATATTTGGAGTATCCCAAGATTTGTGAAATGAAATTGATTTCCATTCAAATCAGGTCTTTTACTCTTCTTGAAAATGTCAAGGTGTCAGCCTTGGCCATTACCAGACAGTGATTTATAGTTGAGGCAGAGCAATAATACTCAGGTGACTGTCTGGAACTGTGCTGCTGTGTCTGGAAAGGCTACAGATGACAGCTTCCTCCTTTCTTAACCAACTTGCTTTGCTTATCTCAGATCAGTCTTCCCCCATCCCTCCTCCCCAAACACATGATAGGAAAATAATAAAATGTATAGGCTTGCAGATTTACTGACATGAGGCAAATAAGCCTTGTGAAGGGACTAAGTTTGAGAATTTTGGAGAAACATATTAAAAATAATCCTTTATCTAGCTATATCCTAGCTGTTTGGATGGATACCTGTAAAATGTGAGACTGATTGCCTGGCTTCAACACATGGGTATGTTTTAATCCATCTGTAGGATCTATTTCTGTAACTCAAGCATACAAGAAACATAGGAAATGCTGAAACCAAGCAAGCTTTCAAATAGTAAGAATAATACAGCTGCTGTCAGTTCCTTCTGAAATTAAACTCAATTTATTCAATAAATAGATTAATGGAGGTCAAAAACTACCTGGCAAATAATTACTCAAACACTGATAAGCTAATTCTGTTATTTCTCCCATTGACATAAGGTTTTGCTTAAATAAAGCCAACAGAAGTACTTAACAGTTTAGGTGATAAACTCCTACTAATTTTAACTGGAATTGGGAACCTTTAAATACCTAAAAAAAGAATTTTCCAAATCATTTTCTCTCTTTATGCCTTTAGCTATACTTGTGATCTCAGTATAGTGAAGCAAAGAAGAGAATAAACAAGATAAATGAGTAAGTCAAACAAAAGAAGAATTACTAACGAGCTAATAAAACCATTCCTGACATCAGCTTTCTCATTCTGCTATTAGTATTTGCAGAAGATATTGACAAAATGGAAAAGACTCAAACAAGAACAAGCAACGTGGTCTGATCTTCCCAAAAATAATGTAAGACAATGAAGACAATCTCATTAGTTTTTCACTGATAATCCTAAGAGCGGGAAGGAAGCAAATGACCATTTAAATTGTCAGGAAAATTAAAAAGGTAACTGGAAACTAATGCTAAACAAATTCTAATTGGAAATAAAGCCTATGTTTTTGATATTGATGTAGTAGACTACTGGGAGACTGTTCCAGGAGGTTATTATGGATTCTCTGCCATCCCAAATCCTAAATATACATGCTAACCAAACAGAAATTGTTGGTGTTGATGTGGGAGTTGCTTGGTGAATGCTTTGGCATGTTTTATGGAGGAAGTCAGGCTGGATGATTGAGTTTGCCTTGGCAGCGGACAGGATATTTCTGCTGTGTGTGGGAGACACAAGGGACGAGAGCAAGGGGGAGGGAAAAGGAGGGAAAGAAAGAAGGAAGGAGATGCCTGGCTGTATTTCTAGCCTAGCCCATGTAAGGTGAAGGTCCTACATGGTACCAAGTTTACGGGTCTAGTGAATGGCACGTGGTATCTGGAAGCAGAGAGAATATAGGAAGGCATCCATGGTGTTCATGGATGGCATTCATCCACAGATTTTACCACAGGCAGAAGTGCCTTCAACTCCTCTCAGAAGACTACTGCAGGTATTAAGTTTTGCTGTCATTTCATAATCCAAGCTGAAGGATTTTTTTCACCATGCTAAAATCACACAGAATTGAGACACACATATTAGACCGATTTATACAAAAAGGATGAGCCAGGGACTCTCTGTGTAGCTCCTCCTTTGCGTTCATTTTCTTACTTGCTTTTGCAGAAGAATCTTTGGGACCATTAAAAATATCAATCTGAAAAAAGCAAATGTGTAAATGTGTAGTCTGAAGAGTTTCAATGGAAACTAGTTGACTATTGGGATCTGAGATCCCATAGCTTGTTCAGATGCAACCCTCTCTTTCCATACACTGCTGTCAGTAACTGAAGGACAAACAGCAGAAACAGGATGGTAAAAGAAATGTATAAAACGTTGCCTCACACTGCCACACTAAATCATGACCTCCTGCTTTGCTAATATTTGCTTTATACTGAAGTCTCAGAGCTCTAATAAAATCCAAGGTCCCCCTGTGACAATCACTCTGCTCCCATTAGTGAATGGTGTTCCCCACATGAAAGAGCCCACAGTGGGCCTGGACAGCATGGGAAAATGGCTGGGAAGGAAAGTAAAACTCAAGGGAACTTGTCTGCATTCATGATGGGTGCCAGGAAGTGACCCTAAATCTTTAGCCATCGATGCAGCAAAAAAAAAGCACGTAGGCAGCAGTTTGGAAACATTTCAAAGGGGTTTAAAAGTGTTAGTTAGTGCATGTAGTAATTTTGATTTCCCACTAGCATTTAGGGAATGATTACCAAATTTCAGAAAGCCAAGCCACAGTCCTTGGAATTTATTAACTCATAAAAGCTTACCAAACTCAACGCTCAGATACTAGGAAGAAATCTAACCTTCTGAATCAGCCAGGAGAGGTTTCCAATGCTGCACTGGTAACCTGCTTCACTTCTAAACACCCAGCCGTTGTTTAAAAACCAGGTGGCTCAATGGCTCCTAAAACATCAACATTTTGACCATACTCCTCTATTTCAGTACGAGACATAAGTTTGAGAATTAAGATCCAAAATAATATGCCAACATAATAAACAACAGAAAAGCACGGTCTACTATGTTTATTTAAAATGTCACAGTAAATCTAACGCCCTGAATACCCCAGTGCACGTATATAAATAACATCAACAAGAGCTATAAGCACTGTGTATCCTCAGAATTGTGACAAATCTCAACAGAGGGGTGAACCCTGTGCTTCCAGTGGAGAGCTGTAAATCCCAGCACAAAATGGCTGTGCCGGCCATTTCACGTGCCGGGTTAGCTGAGCACTGATCCCTGTGCTTTTGGGACACCGTGCCATAGGGATGGAGAGGGGCTGTGCTTGGATTAGGCTCATCCAGCTGCTGCAGGATGGCAGCAGTGTGAGAGTCTGTGGAGCTGCCTCCTCTAGGCCCAAAGCAGATATAGGGTCCCTGAGTGCAAGGGCCGATTGTCAAACCTTTGGGAATTATGAATCTGGCTAAATGCTGGTAGCAAAACTTTCCTGCACTTCACCAGCAGAAACTACTTCTGCTGAGCAAAGCAGCAGAAAATTATCCCTAGCCTGCTCTTCCCAAATCACAGTTATTAAATATGATGTTCCATAAATGAACCTCCTTTCAGATTGTACAGAGATCTGGACTATCATGCCATTCTTCAAAAGAAAAGGAGAAAGAAGATCTTTATTTTGAAAACTGCAACCAACTACCTAATATCTTATGTCTGACTGCTGGTTGTTTCTAAACACGGCCAAGGGAGGAAATGCAGAGTCTGCAAAAATTTACATGTAGGGGCAATTTATACATCCTTCATATTCAGGATGAAGAACCACTGTGGAGAAAAATGCAATCAGTGGGAGAAAGGCCGATTTAAACTCCTAGGAGAACAAAGCCAGCTTCTTGTAGGGCCTTACAGTGAGGCTATGGAAGGGGCTGAAACAAAGAGATGAAGAAAGAGGGAGAGGTGATTGTTACTCACTAGTAAGATTCTATTTCACAGAATAACTTTGGCAGAAGAAAAGCAACCACCTTGTCCAATTCTCTGGCATACCAACACCCACATGGACAGAAACATTTTAGTATTAGAGAGCAAGTGAGGATGCCACCACCAAACTTTCTAGACACAAAGTTTTCCCCATGCACTTCAAAGGCAGTTTGCAGAGGAGAGAGAGATAGAGGATCAGAGAGTGAACCACGAAGACTTTTCCACTGCTAACTGTCTCACTTGTATGAAAATCAGTATATAAACTGGATAAACAGAATCTGCTTCTGTATGCATTGGAGGTACTCACTTCATCTGATTTATTGTCATCCGATGGAAATGCTTTAAGCAAAGGGATGGACTATGAAGAAATGCATTCTACTAGGAAAGGCTTGAGTTTGAAATTAAATCCTGTGCTAAACTTTTCAAGAAGTACCTACCTTCACTGAAGTCTTTTCATAGCCCTGCTTATTTCTACTTTAAACTTCTCATTTATTGTACTTTAAGCCCCATCAGTGAATGTAAATGGGGTTTCACTATACGTTTAGTGCATTCAAGCATTCTTTGTTACAGTTCCCACCCTGCCGCATTATGTGAGCTCTGCCACGGAAGTCCAGCAGTCGGTTTGTTTTCTGCTATTAATAAAAGAACCTACTTTTCCGCACTTCTTTGAAGAAGTTGAAAGGGCTACATGTTAGAGGGGGAGGTGGTGGGGAACAGACTGTGGTGTAATCCCCAAACGCAAATGCTGTCTAGATTAGAAACCTCCCCGAAGAAAATTTACAAATGCTAAGACTGTGCTTTTTGTGTGATGAACACTAGAGCAATAACTTAGCCACATACTGGGTTCTGCCTAATGCTTAGGGAGCCTACTAGGTGAAAGGAATTAAATGAAAAATAAAATCTTCCAGTTGGCTCTGTGCCGATGCCATCCAACCCTTTTGGTATCAAGTGACTTACTAATGCAACTATTTTCATGTGTATTTCATCACTGACATATCTTAATATAATACTTAGGAATCTGTTAAAATAATAATAACAAACACACAAATGGGATTTACACATTGCCAGTGTTTTTACATAGTCCAGGAAAAGCTTAATTAAAGGGGTGGGACGTGTCTCTGCTGAATAGCTGTTTTTCCTTCATACCTTCCCATGCATGACACGTACACATCCAAGAAAAGAAGTTGGGGGTGGTGGTGGTGGAAGAAAACCACCCAAAACCAAAACCAAAATTACCAGCCCTAAACTACTCAGCACAACCTTGTTGATTTGCTTGGCCATTTAAATAAATGAACATGCTTCTTGTAGAGAATCACGGCCCCAGCGCAACAGCTAACGAGTAAAAGAAAAGTACAGAATATTGTCTCTCTTGTTCCCTATAGAAAACTCATATTGCTCAAATTATCATTACCATATCTAGTTTGTCCCACAATTACAATTAATCTTTAACTCCTAAATAAGTAGGAACAGGTTTAAAGATTGCACTTCTGAAAGCCTAACAGATAAACTTTAGTCTGTAATCAACTGGAAGATTCTGTGATTAATTTTAAATCCTACTTAATAGGTTAAAGATGTTTTTAAAGATGACATAATTTTATCATGTTGATTTTATTAATCTGACTTTCAATTACTCTCTAAGACTCCCATCCACTTGTTGCTACTCAGGCACTGCAAGTGAAGCTCATCAATCAATTGAGCTGGATTCTGGTCAGAATATAACTCCCCATAAGAATAACTCTAGTGTTGCCAAGGAGTGCAACAACACAGCATCCAACAAACTTGGAAGATGCCTATTGTAATCATCAAATAATGAAATTCTTAACAGGGTGATGAATGCCTCAGATACATTGTTTGGACAAAACCACTTTAAATGAACATAATAAAACAAATCTACTTTTAATTGAGTGATACAGTTTCAGCTGGCATTTTTGTAGTATTCCAGATATGTTTTTTCTATTGTGTGACTACCTAGCTAGTTATAGACTTCAGACTCAGATGGCAGGCAGTCTTTCTTTTATTTTTAAATTTTTTTTGTAGGCTACAGTTGGCCCCTAAGAGGAGATGACTGCTTTTCAGTGTGAAATTATGTACCTAGTCAGGAACTGAGCATAATCATCACACAGGCGAATCGAAATGATGGCTACATTTACTGCCTACAGAAATTTCTGCTGCACTGCATATTAACACACTGAAAATGTTGTGTTAGCTTATCGTGGATGTGCCGATTTTCATTACCCACGGAAATGCAGAACATCTTCTGTTAAACCTCATTGACATTTTTCATCAAGTGAATAGAGCAATGCCCTGAAATGTGATAATTGTAGATTCTTGTTATACAACTTCAAGTAAAATATTCTTCCCTCTAATTCCAACAGTAATTAACTTGGATTGGAATTCCCTTGACTCGTGTAGCAGTCTTCAGCACTGTATTAATGGATCTTAGAGTTTATATGGTTGGAAAAGAAATCCTGTCCCATATATGCAATACTATACAAAGGTGCTAAAGACTTTCAGGTTAATGAAAAGAATTGATCAAATCACCCCTGCTTGAGCTACGAGCTTTTTTGTTTTCTTTTTTTTCTTTTTTTTTTTTTGCATTGTCTGGGTGAAATATGAAATGGTATATTGCTGAAACTTAAAATGCCTCAAAAATGAAGCTCCAGAAAATTGTTGCATCTCCCATGAAGACTAAAAATTAAAGTAGACAATTATCATAATAATAACGCAATTGTACATGGCAGACAAAAGAGAAGTTAATACTTCCCTCTATTTTTTTGACTGATGTTTTGTTGGGCTATAGCTAAACAGCACTTTAAGTTGACAGTAAATTAGCAAACAATATGAGCAAGGAAAAAAGAAAAAAAAATCACGCGGGGGGGGGGGGGTTAAGATGTTTATGTAAAACAGTGATTTTCCTTTTTGAAATTAAAACGTACAAATAAGCTGGTGTCAGAGCCTAGGTGATCCTTCATTTCCACCGCATTGAGCAGGCTCCCATCAGCAGCAGACAGCCGCTAATATATGCGTCTGGCTCAGTCTGCTCCACCAACTAGGAACCCATCGAATTGTTAATATCAGTCCTTTTTTGTATGCACCACACATCTTTTTCACTCTCTCTCTCTCTCTCTTCCTCCCCCTTTGCAAGAGCTTGTGTTTTTGTTTTTTTGTTTTTGTTGTAGCACAAGCTGATTACTCTGAAATCACTTATTAAAGAGCATTTAAAGGCCTTTTGCACTGAAACAACATCAAGTTGTATAGAAATATATGATTCCTTTATATAGAAATGTATCAAAATTCTGCATATATATCTAAGCATAGCATACTGAAGATTACGCTTTCTATTTATTGGTGCTAATAGAGACAGCTTTCATATTCTGTCACTGGGTAAATGGGACTGCTTCCTGCATGGTCTCTGTAGGTGTTGTCACGCAGCTCCAGGACACAGAAACGCGTTGTTGATCCTGGTGGAAATTCTGCCCGGCTGAAGACCCTGCTTCTTCCTCCCCTCCATCCACCTCTGCCCTACCTGTGCACCTGAGGCTGGGCTGGCTGTGCTGACACTGGGGAAGAAGAGGGAGCAGGCAAAGAGGCAGGCAGTGCACCAGCTTTCCCATCACTGTAGCAAGGGGCAGCACTGAGTATGATGGGCAGAGTGGAGCCACTGGAGTCATCCCAGTCCAAGCAGGAATGCGTATTCACGCAGGCAGGACTGCGTATTCACGACTTTTGCTGGAGCACCAATTACGCCAGGCAGGGGTGTATAATGATTCATTTTCTTCTCACTCTCAGTGCAGGGCAGAGCATAGCTGAAATCTTCAGACTGACAGAGACAAAACGTTTCACACCACAGTTTCACCTTCATTGTACACACAGTGTTAAACGCAAAATTAATTCAGAGTGCTGAATGTGAACCAACTTCATTCAAGAAAATTTTGCTGATCGAAAAATAAATGCAATGACAATCTTTGATATGCATAGATGGGTGCATCGTACAGCTGATTAAATCTATAAGGACTTTTATTTCAACAAACTCTACGTGTAATTTAAATTATATATTGACAAGTATATAGCAACACACAGTATAGTTTTATCTCATTATACAGCTCGAATGAACAGAATATGTGTTCACCTGATCAGTATCTTAAATAATCTGTTTTCAGTATTGAAAACTTCTACAGAATATGTGTAAATTTCTAACAATGTGTTTCACTAGTGTAGCACCTACCTGGGTGCATTTGTCTTTCCTATACACATTCAAATCTACTTTTCCAATATTTCCTAAACAGAAATCAACGTTGAATATAACATTTGTGTTAAAAAGGTTACCTCTGCATCTGAATTTTTGCAAGTAGCTCTTTTGGGTGTTCTTAGCATGTGGGATTGACAGTTTACGAAGAAAAGAATTACATATTTACAGGAACAGTATCATCATTGTAATTGCTAAGGCAATATTTTTTATGACTATTTAAAGACTAATTATATCTTGAGCAACTTGAAAACTATGTACTGAGCATAGTTTCTGTCTCTTAAGAAAACAAGACAAGAAGAAAAAGTATTATACTAACAGATAAGAACAATTTATTTTAACAATAGTGTTGATGCTTACAATAAAACACAATTCCTCCCACACAAGTGGAAAAATATACTGTAGCCAAAATACCACTTTTGAAATGAACAAATAGTTTAGATGCCTGATCTATGTGAAGGCTTTGTTTCAGTGAAGTCTGATGTATCAACAAAATCCTTCAGCATCTTGGTTAGACACAGGAAACAGAGAAAAATGACTCAGAACTAACTCACCTATAAAATATTAAGAAATACAAATCAGATGACGTGTTTTATATCAGATGTTTGAGACAAATAAGCAGTGCAGAATAACTCATGTGCTTGTGAATCTCCTTATGCAAAGTCAGTGAAGAACTTAACACATGAGGGACAAGCTACAGCTCACACTGGTTATTTTCAGAGGGATAAAAATATGTAAGAAATGATGGAGAAGTTACAAGTTGAGTCCGGTGCTTAGAGTATTGTGGGTTTGCTTTAAATTGAACAGGTACAAGAAATATGTTTCTGAGTGCAGAGGGATGTTAATGCCGTAGCATGATTTTTAAACCAATATTCTCTTTCAGATTAAAATGTAAATTAAATGAGAGAATATTTTAAATTACATATTGTGTTCTCACTTGGACAAAGAAAAAGGATGGCAACTAAGTACAAAATACTCTTTGTTCAATGTTACAGGAAAAGCTAAGCAACAGTTTTCCTGTAGACTGAAATCATTATTCAAACAATAGAATGAATGTTTTCTAGGCCTCAAACATCAGTGTTTATGTTTTATGTTTCAAAAGTCAATTGATGCTTGAACAGTAAGGATGAATATATTCTTTTTGTAACTATTTTTTAGAATTGTCCACAATAATAATAATAATAGTATTAATATTATAGTTGGAAATATTTTATATATTTTAGTATCTGTTTTGAGTGGGAGTTTTGTTGTTTTTGTTGTTTGGGAGGAGTTTTTTCGTGCAAACTAACATCCAGGTTAAATTATAATTCTAAATGTTACATGACATCTAGTCCAGTTTTCTAAACATATAAAAATGTAACATCCCAATGCTGCACGATGAGTAACAATTGTTTGGATTTTTTTCTTTTTTTTTTTCTTTTTTAGGAACAGTTCTGATGCTTAACATTTAAAATAGGTATATTTTCTTTTTTACCCTTCCAGGGAAGGAAAGCTCCTTTGGTTCTCTAAATTCTGCAGAGAAACAAACACAGTCCAAAGCTGCTGGTTCCCCTCCGCCTAGGTCCCAAGAGCCTGACTTGTGATTGTTGCTAAAAAACCTCACAAGTTAGGGTCTCAGGGACTAGGAAAAGTCCGATATGATCCAGAAGAATTCGTCTTCCAATAAACTGAATTGTTTAGTAGTCATAATCGCTGTCACCAAAACTTTCACTGCTATTGTTAAATAGAAAAAAAAAACCCAAACCCAAAAGAAACCCTAAAAATAATGTCCCGTCCCCCCACCAAATCAACACCACCTCCTTCCCCCCAAATAAACAAACCACAGTTTCAAGTAGGGGGCAGAAAAGATCAAATAAGCAGGCAAGACGCATACATACAGTCGAACAATGTATCAGCTGACCGAACAGACTTTTCTGAGAGTATGGTCCTTAACTTTTGAAAAGAAAAAACAAAGAGCACAGGATAAAAATCTTCTCTGCCTTGTCTCACAAGCAGCTATGTTACTATAATGCATCAGAGGGAAGCGTCTACAAATGGGTTAAAATCTGCTTCCAGCAGATTTGTACAGTAACAATTTTATTCTATTTCCTTAATGCCTGAAAGAAGGATTAAATGCTTGTTAAGGGGGTTCTAATTGAAATATTTCCCCAGTATACTTTTAGTCCTGCTGTTCAGGTGGGCCCTGGGTTACAGAGTACTTTAAACCCATCCACGATGCAAGGATAACCTTTGGGCGTGTATTCACTTTTTGCCTCTTCCCCACGTTCAACATTTAATCCTTCTACAGACTGCTAGAAAAAGCTTCTTCCTTTCCAAAACTAGCCTTCACTCCACAAGCTGCAGAAAACATTGACATGCAGAGATTGTTGTCACTTGAACCAGATTACTCAAAGCACACATAACTTTCAAATACTGTCGATACAGTAAGAAGAATTGCTCAGATTTCCCAAATAATTTTGTTCTGAAGCCGAACACTTTTAATAGCACGACCACAATCCTGAATTACTTTTGCATTCATTCTCCTCCGATCTTTAGCCTTGTTTGCAGAATGAAAAAGAAAATTTCTACTTTAGGGACAGGATCCATCGTGGCTTTTTTTTTTTCCTCCATCATATCCCAGAGCAAAAGAAACAGTAGCCATAAAGGTCCTAGCCACTGGAGCAGAATTTGGCATAGAAAACTCAGAGCTCTTCGGGAAGCCGTTCAGCTTTAAAAAGGAAAAAAAAAGAGAAGGGGGGGAAGAATTAGAATCTCTGCTGGTCGAACAGGTGAACCATCCATTTACAAGAAAGCTGTACAGAGTGCTCTGCCGAAGAAAAGATTTGCCAGTGCCCCCCACCCCCACCCCTGCCCTTCACCCTCCCTTCCAGACTGATACTTCAGATTTCAGAACATTTTGGATTATTTGCAATATTATTTCAGCTGATGATATAATGCAACATTATATAAGATCCGTTCCTTTGTCACTGTGCACCATTCAATCAGTTATGCCTCAGACACAAAATAGTTAAATGAAACAAAAAAAATTATATATATACATATATGAGAGATATATATATGTATAGCAGTCCCTAGATTTCATTCAATTTCTTTTTTTAAAGCTGATCATGATTTAACAAACAATTTTGACCACAGCTTTCAAATCAATAATTAGAATGAAAAATCTCTCCCCTCTATAAATATGACATTAACATAATTATACCACCCCCATCGCATAGACCCATCCTCTTTAGGGAATACATCTGATGCTCTGAAGATGGAAATCAGTCAGATTTTAGTTGCTCTCGAACGTACCTTTGCTTCTCACTGACTGACTGGCTTTACCTTCCATGCACACACACACGCACACGGTCACAGCACACACTCACACTCACACACATGCGCACACACACACTCACACACACACACACAGGCACAGAAAGGCACGGCAAAGCAGCGGATGCTGACTCAGAGCAGTTGTGTGTGGAGGGGGTGGTATCGGCTGGTATTTTCACTGCACTCATCATTAACATTAACTCACTCTCTAGCATCCACCCTCTCTCAGACCTGCTGGACTGCAGCATTTGCATGACGCTGTCACTCTAGCCCTTGTGGGTCAGATGTTAGAAGAAAAAAAAAAAAACAAAAAAAACCTCAAGGCTCTCATAAGGAATGCCTTCATTTCTTCCAAAGGGTCCCTCTTCTTATTTTTCCACCTTTCTACTTCCTCTGTTGCTGTGTCTCAGTTGTTTGACATCTTTCCGGAAGAAAATGTCTTGAGCTGCAATAAGCCAGTAGTCAGTCGGTCCTCCCCTCACCTCACACTCCTATTCCCACCCCCTTTTTTTCCTAATCAATAAGACAGATCTCCAAATGCAGTTGTGAAAACAGGCTCTGACACACAGACTTTCATCCTCGATCCTCTGCCTCAGGAATAGCAGGCAACCCAGGCTCACACGTGATGTAGAGAGAAATAATGCCAGTAATTCTTGAACAGTCTTAGGAGTTTATTCTACGCCTTCTTCATTTTTTCCTCTGCTCGAATAAATACCAGTGGGAAGGACACACTAGCTCTCAAAAGCTACAAGGATCCACGTCTTCAGAAAATAATGAATATTAAAAGACTAATATTAATCTTCCTCAAAATTAATGCTATCTTCCTCCCCCCTTCATTGTACTCTTTATAAGTAGGAATTGTCTCATAGCCAAAACCCTGCCAGGGTCTGAATCACCATTCACTGTGCTGACATTGTGAGTTTCTGGGCTTCAATTGGCATTTAACTGGACTAAGCAATTTTTTTCCTCTTTTTCTTTTCTTTTATTTTAGACTTCTTAGTTAGAATAAAATAAAAAAATAGAAGCTGCCTGTATCAAAGGGAGCACTGCAAGAGAACAATGGCAATACACCCGCACCACCACACTGAGTACTGAAAATGCATGTTTGAGCCCCACTTGTGTATTTTTCTGTACGATATTTGCTCCGTTTTGGTAGAGAAGTCTGAACAGATACATACACACCGAATACACACACACAGAAACTGAAGACACATATAGAAAATATACAACGCAAAACAAAGCACAAAGGCTGATAACTGAAACACAGGCACAAGTTGTCTGACAGGCTATGAAAATCCACAGAGCATAATCATTGTGTGCATTTTTACCTTGTTCCTTTGTTCTTAAGGCAAGGGACTTTAATGGCTTACGGTGTTGACAGTCTTTCGGCTTTTCCTTTTTTTACGCCAACAGTATTTGGGAATTACTTTTCCAGACAATACCACACCACTGTGATTCGCGGTATAGAAATTATTTACCAGAGGTGGGGGACAGGTGATACGCAATTCACCAACCAATTCTCTGAGCTGCCTGGTGCTGTGGAAGCCCTCGGCGTAGCCGGGCAGGCAGGTCCCAGGATGCAGTGCTGCAGTCCCGGCTCAGGTAGCCCTTTTGGCAACCTTATGGCAGCAGCAGCCAACAGGAAGGGCATCCGCTTGCAGGGAAGGTCCAAAAAGAAAATACCACACAGCCCCAAAGTAAAGGAAGGAAGCCAAAACGCCGGGTACATGCCCTAAGCCCAGCTAGTGCGCGCTTGGGACCAGTCGTGGTGATGGTGATTGATTTCTTAGGAAAAGGATGGAGGAAAGTAGACAATTAGGAAACAGTTAAGTTTGTAATCTCGGAGAAAGGGAGAGACGGAGACAGACACACACCCACATACAGAGAGCGAGCGAAGAACGCCAAGCATGAGACAACAAAAACAAGACCAAAATCAGATTTGGGAAACTGAAAAAATACAGGATTACAGCATTCAGCTTAGCAGTTACTGAGGTATATGAAAAAAAATAAATTACCACATGCACAGCATGGCTTAAAATACTTATTGCCATCAACAGTCTGTGACGGATGCCGGCTTCTTACTGCTATACGTACATTAGATTGGTCATCGCCTCTTAATCTCCTTTTGCTCAGACCCATCCATTTTTTGCTGCTCCAGCATCTGTGCCCTTTATTCTTTTTTTCTGTATAGTTACCCACAATACCCTGGATAAATTAATGTCATGACCTCACTATGGCTATCAGAAAGAAAAAAAAAGTCTACTATTTTAATAATTGAACATGCACGTACAGCAAACTGCCTACTGATAGCCCAGCTTTGTGGACTGCCTCCAAAAGCAGCCTTTGCTAGCTCTGCGAATCAGAGACAACAGATGCAAATACTGGCCACAGAGCCCCAGCTCCCTGCCTTGCCTTTTTTTTTTTTAAAAACCCACCCTTTTCAGTCTGTGCCACTTCATTTTCCCTGTGCCTCTTCCCTCAATGGTTAAAAACATTAGCCTGATGAAATTAGAGGCTTCTGAATAAAAGGATGAAGATGAGTGAAAATTATAAATGGTTGCAGATTCTGGAAATTTATATCCAGACGGTGAGTAGGGAAGAGTACCCAGGTTCAAGTGCTGAGCCTCACTCGGGGGCACCTCTGGGGCCAATGGGACTGCAGACTAGATTAAATCAATAGTCGTCTGAAATGAGATGTCGTAATCAATCAGCTCAATTACCACTGTCATAGATCTGGGCTTAAGGTCTTTCCTGATTCCACTCTTCTAATCATTAACCCTTATACATCCTCATAATAGGAACTCACGCTTGCTCTGCTGCCCTACCTTCAGACTAACAAAGTTTAGCTTAGCATTTTCTCCTCTTTTTTCCTTTCCCTATTTAAATAACATCAGAGTGGGTCAGCAAGAAATGTTTTAAATGTGAATATGGCGAGATTAGATCCACTCCTTTAAGTGTACCCATTATATATGTGCTGCTGTGCACTTATATATTATTATTATGCCTCCGGGAGTGGCTGGGTGGATCAAAGACTGCTGTTTAATTAACATTCAACTCAGCTGTTTCCTTGGAGATTAAAAATAGAAGACTAGTTGAATTAAACTGAAGCTGTTCACTCCTTTCACTAATCCAATATTACAGAACCGTCCTCCCCACAACCTAGTTAGAAACAACTCATTTCTGGTTAATCAGCCACCAGGAAAATCCATTTTCAGTTTGAAGGTAAGTGTGAAAAAGTTGGAAAGACAGTTTTGTGTGCATGTCTGAATTTCACAGAATTGCCCATCATTTACATTTTGCATCCACAGTACAGTAAATCCTCATGCAATGTAAGGAGAAAAGAACCATCAGGCTTGACTATGAGCAGAACCACTTTAAATTCTTGCCTGTAATTATTATTTACTGTATGAAGATTAAATGTCAAACATTAAACTTTTTTTTTTTTTTTAATTCCTATGCAGGAAAAGATCTAAGAGCTTTTCATTAAAGTGCTACAGCAGTTCTCACATATCTGTGTCTGATTTTGTTAGGAGGAAAGAAAGAATACAGGTAGCAGGTATCCAGAATTCAGGTCTCTTAAGTCTGATTTCTTCTCTTAGACTTAAATAATAGTCAAGAAAGAAAACCCTGGTACATTTACACTTACATCACTGCCTGTACACACTGCCTCTGCTTCCAAGCAGAACCACACCTTTTTTAACCATAGATCTGCTTCTCATCTGGACAGACAGCATGCACAGCCCCACTCCAGGCAGCACTGAGAATACCAAATAGCAGAATTAGCTGTGGAAATGGTATTTTGGGGGGGAATTTGTGCTCCTGGAGATGCTAGCAGTGGGTCTGGGACAGGGGCAGCAAACACAGATCTCACAGCAAAGGCTGAGGTCGGGGGTCTGTCTGGGCAGGGCTCCATGCTGTCCAAACCAGGTTATAACTGGAGATCGACTGCTGGATTTAATGACCCGCTGTTTTCATTAGGAGAAATATAAAAAATTGGTCTCGAAAATGATTCAGCTGCTAGCATAGGTGCTTTTTAACTGGCTTATACCTCAGCCAGGAACAGCTTGGTTGCAGTCACTGACCCCTCACAGATGGAAAAAAATGACCTCAGCCTTGCCTCTTTTCTGGGAAAGCTGTAGCTGGCAGGGGGATGAGAAACAAAAAGAACCTTAATTTTGTCCTTTAGTCATGCTAAATGAATGCACTGCACCAGACACCACCTTAAACTGGCTGAAGGGCACAGCTCAGTTTTGCAGGCAGCAGCTCAGACTGTGAGCATCATCCACAAGGGGACAGCATCCACATCCACACTGGAAAGATGCAGTTTGTGTCTGTGAGGAACAGAAAGGGGAGCAGCCATTGCTGAAAGCACCCAAAATTAAAAAGAAATTAAAAATTAAAAAAAAAAAAGAGAGGGAGAAGAAAAAAGAAGATGTTTCCTGGATTATTACTTCTGGACGGAGAGGGAGGAGAGGTGAGACTGGAGATGCATGTCAGATATCAGAACCTGCTCAAATACAGGATCAGCCTTTTGTTTCCTAAACAGCGAGAGTGAGGTGATTTGCAGTATTAATGCAAACTTTGTGTGACAGATAAGAACTCCCTGGAATAACAGATAGTAATGTTAGGGAATGTGACGAGAAGAATTAGATACTATTGGAGCAAAATCAGAACTTATCTAATGGGAAGAGAGACATGCACTAATAGCAAATGTTATTCTGATTTTACAGTTCTCATCTTCATATCCTCGGTGTGCTCTAACTGAGACATTACACACTCATCCCTTTTCTTTTTCTGGAAACAAAAGTTTCTTCATCACAGTGCACATGGAAAGGATATTCATAAAAAAAGACTCTCTGAATGTTGCATTTAAATGACTTAAAAGAGTAACACTGTTAGAATGTCTTGTGCCTAGTTGGAATGACCTACACCATAGCTCTGTATGATTATCCCTAACACCTTCTCACCTCACTGATAAACAGTAAGGGGATAAAGACTTCAGAAAAGTCCCACAGCTATCTAGCCCCAGATTTGCCATAAAAAAAAAAATCTACCCTTCTATTTTCTTATCTAGAAATGCTACGTCCAGAATTCTTCTTGTAATTTAGTAACAGCGCCTTTTTTAACTCAACTGTAATTCCCACCTGATCATAAAGTATTGAAAATATATATAGCCTACATAATCTATTACAGAAAGGAAATCACAGAAATAAAATTACAGAGAACCAGCAATATCCTTCTCTTCCTACGCAAGCTCCATCTTACTCAAGAAATGCTATTATACCATCTCCTTGCTGACTTGTCAATTTACCTGCCCTTTATTAAAACACAGACATGACAGCAGAAATTATTGCAGTTTGAATTACTTTTTGTCTGAATTCTATTCAATAGACCTTGATTTTGCCAACACTTCCAATTCAAAAAGTAGTTATTTATGAAAACAAACCATTGTAATATGTGTACTTTTTTGACCTATGTTTCCTTGAGTTGTGAGAGCATGAAGTAATGAATGAATTGACTTTTCTATTTATGAATAATTTTTATACTTACTTCACTGATTGCTTTGTGTTACTAGTTAATACAGCATCAGCACTATGTGAAGAAAGGAAGGGCCCAGTACTAAAATGAAATTCCAACTGTTTAAAACCTGTTTTTCCCTAAACTGCCAGGTCTGCATTTGTAGTCTGTTCAATAAGAAAGATCTAATGCGCCAAGCACTGTTTTAAAAATTCCGCTTCGTAAATTTTCCAGTATGACATTTTTACTGTTCTCTGACCTGTAGATATACTGCACACACAGACACACATAATTGATAAAAACACAATATTACATAAAACTAGATCACCAAAATATGCTGTCTATTCCCAGAAGTCACCCCTCCATGTTGGTTACACTATTGTTGTAATCACTGGTGGGTCTGATGCTGAAATAGGACAATACAAGTCCCTTTATTTGGGTGGATAATGTTTCTGAAATTACCTAAACAATTTCTCCGAGCACTGACTCTGAGGTCTGTATTTGCCACATAAAAGTCCAAGTTTGTAAAAGGAAATTAAAGGTATTTGGTACATGCTGCAAACACTACGAGAATGTACAGAATTCTGCTGTAGGACAAAACACTCCTGTTTTCTTAACAATGCAATCTGAAGATAAACATTTGTGAGAAACATTCAGACACAACATTTCTACAGTGTTGTTTTTAGAGGTTTCAAAAGCAGTCTGGAGAAAAGGAAAGCATTCTAAGAAGAAAATACAAAATAGGTTCAATGCCTGCAAAACCGGAATATTTTAAATTTTCTAGACAGTGAAGGTTAAAGCTATCCTGCATTCTCATAGTTCTCTCTCTCTCCTTTCAATCAATCTCATTGATTTTTTTTAAAGGTCAGAGGCTATACCTTCATTGATCAAAGAAACAGCCTGACACAGCGAAAGAGTCTGCCAATTCCAGACAGATCAATCACACCTTTGTCTGCTTTTGATACATTATGGTTATTTATTCTGCATCACCACGACTTTCTGTCGCA
>WBNQ01056950.1:1178-12090 GCA_013401375.1 Spizella passerina | reverse complement strand
AAGGAGCTGTGTTACCAATAACTTTCTTTTCCTGGACGTGAGAGTAGAAGTGTTCACTTTCTCAAACATATTAATGAACATAGGACATATTTCTGTGTAAGAAAAAAATTTACTGTTTTTCAAAACTTGATTATAGTTAAAATTACCTATTGAATTTGCAGATGTCAGCTCAGTTTATAGACTTCACTGGAAAAATGTTTCCATAGCAGATATGTAAATCTTTATTTAGTGCCTGTATTGAATGTCTTTTTTTTCTTCCCCTCCATTTTAAAATACCTAACTATTGGGATTTATATTCTCAATTTTGAGAAGGTATTAGATCAATCTTCAGCTGACAAAACTGGTCAACAAAAATATTCAGCAGCCTGAAGGCAAAACATTTTGAATTCAAAACAATAAGCCCTCATAATATACAGACAAGGACTGTACATGATCCCCTGTGAGCCTTTTCCAGCATTTTTCAGAAAAACAAATAGCTAAAAGAATGTTAAAAATGCTAAGGGAAATTTATACTCAAACAATTTCACTAACTTCCAATAAATTTGACTTTATTGCAATAAACCGCTGTCTTGCAATGCAACAGAACTGCACTGATGACAGTGCTAATGCTTATCAGAAAACTGTGTTCCCTTTAAATCATCAACAGCATATAAAGCCCAGAAAAGTTACACATGACACAGAAACAGCTTCTAAATTTATATATCAAAAAAGATACATCTAAGAAAGAACCAGTAATTTCAACACCATCAATTTCATGTTTTCATCACAAACTTTAAACTTCTCCCTAATTTAGCAATATAAAGGTTGTATACAACATCACTGATAGAAAATAACATTTGCCTTTAATGCCAAACCTTGTAAGACTTGGTAGTTCAAAAATGGGGTTTAGTTTCAAATGTGAATGTCAAAGCAAAAGCTGAGCGGGTTGGAAAGAATCAATGCAATAAATGAATACAACTTAAACATTGACCTTAAAGATGAAACTTGAACAACATTTGTCAGACTGAATAAAATTTTATTAACTGTTATAATTTATCTATTTGCTCGTTTTCTCACTTCATAGTAATGCAATAGCAAGGCTAAGAGCAGTTTGACCATAAAAGTATTTGGGAGCAGAAAAGTTACCTTGCAATGGAGCTGATGTAGCTCATAAACTTTCTTTTTCAACCCATAATTGTAATTTTTGTCATTAAGTATGCCAGTAGAGAAAAGCTTTGAACACAACAAAAACTGTCATAACCACAACTGAAACACCCACACTGTAGAAGGCTTCAGGCATGGGCAGATTTTGGGGACGGGGCTAACAGATTCTTCTGTCTCATAAACTTAAGCCTGCATTCAAAACCTTACTTACGTGTTACCAGGAAAACAATCAGCTTTCCTGACTCCTTTTGCAGATAAGAAAATATAGTATCAGTGAAAAATTATCCAGAGTTATCTATTCTGTAAACAAGAGGTGTTTTGTGGTTTTTTTTCACCAGGAAGTGAATGAACAAGTAAGAAAGGAGCAAACAAGGTAGAATTTTTTGAGACATATGTTTGTTTAAGTATAAAAAAAGACCAGCTGAGGATTGCAGTTTTCAAGAAACCTTTCACCTCACATGGTATTACTGGGAGCTCTCACAAGCACAGGCTCCAAGAGCAGTCTGAGCTAACACAGAAAGGTCGAGCTATGCAAGTCCAAGGAATATGAAATCCATGGAAAACAAATGTTTATCCCACACAGAGGATCTCCTGGGGGGCACTTGAACACTGGAAAAAAACAAAAGCAAAGCAGCATGATGCTGCTTCTGCAGCTGAGCTTTCTGCCTGTGCAGTGCCACTGTCCTAAGCTGCCCTGAGCACAGGCCAAAGAGATTTAAATGCCCAACTGCTGAGCCTTCAACCCCATCTGCAGTGTCCCAGGAAACAGGGCTCCTAACTGAGCTCCACTTGGGGAAAATACTCTTCCCCCAGACCTCCCTGGCTAACTAACAAGGCAATCTTTGAGCACACACAGGGTGAGGTGGCTGCTCCTCTGCATCTTAAGAGCATCTTGAGCAGTCCTGCCATTTCATTCTGGGACTCCTACAACATCCCTGCTGTTGGAAAACATCCTCACCCCAGAAAATTTCAAAAAGAAACAAAAATACAGAGACTTAAGATATTAACAAAAATGATAAAAATGTGAAATGTTTCCTCCATTCATCATTTCTCTAGAGTGTTACAGTTCCTCTTATCCTCTTCCCCCTCACTTTTCCAAGACATCTTTCCCTGCTTTTTCCTAGATGACATTTCTGTTGCAACATTTGAGGATGATAATTGATTGAGAGGAAAAAATGAGATAGAGATCAGTATTTCAGCCTTCTTGGGAAACTTATACTGTCACCTCTGGAAAAAAAAAAAAGACACCCTGCAGATGAGCTCCTGAATACATACTTAGCTACAGAATAATAGGATTGACTTTCAAGTATAGAGTGTAGAATATTCAACTCTCTTCAATGCCAACCTATTTACTTAAATAATTTTGCTTTTAAAACCCGTATGTGCTTACAATCATTCCTCACAAATTCTCCCAGGATAAAACCCCCAACCATACTTGTTTATTGACCAAACTTCAACAGGTCCACAAGGTTTCCACATTCCCATTCAGCCAAAGAGACCACTTGAAGGGAGAAGGAAAAGCTGTGACCAGGCCCCACATTGCCTGTAAGGATAAAGACAGTTAAAGAGGTTTGGAGTTGAATTTTATCTTGAAATGAAATAAACACATCTAAAGACTATAAAACCCTCTTGGGTTCAAAATTACAGGCACAGTCAGAGAAAGAAAAGATACACTTCAAAGTTAATTGAAGTAATTAGTGGTACTTTGAAGACAAAAAACTCTATTTAGGAAGATGTAAAAAATGATTAATGAACTGGTCAACACACTGACTTCCCAGGTTGCTGAGCATTTATTAAATAAAATGGGATCATTTGCCATGGAAAATCAAATTTTTCAGGATAGCACACTTGAACTAAAAAGTTATTTTTCTGTTTCAGATTATCACTGCATGTGATTAAGTATATCTACTGTTTATTGCATGCTTTCAATAATAAATTCTTAATTGTAGCAATTCCAGTAAGGGTGATGAAGATTTTAGCTAGAATTAGATAAATTATTATAGCTTCACTAATGAGTGCACCTGTGTTAATATCATTCCTAATCTCTTTTTTGTGAGCAAAAATATGCATCACACTGAAGTATACACTTTTTTCCTTTTTTTTAATAGAATCCATGCATAGGTTGGGAAAGAAAAAGATGAAATATAAGAAACTGCTGCTGAAAAAGCTGTATTGAGTCTCTTTAGCTACTTTGTAAGTCTTTTGTAAATATTCTCATACAAAGAATTCAAACTAGCTGATGTAATGGATTAATTTGCTTCAGCAACTGCATAGCTCCAGACACAATCCATCTAAAACATAATTAAAATACATTTGGTAGATCTGAGGCTAAGCTTTTTGAGAACAACAGATTACATTAGAAAGATTTTAATGAGGCCAGAGCTGATTACATCCTTGCTTCCTCTTTTGGATAGGGACTGGGGAATCCTCTGAATGAGGTTAACATACTATTTACCAGCTAGAAGTATATGGAAAACAAGAAAAAAGGGACTAAAATAATCATAGGGCCTTTTGAGTTTTTAGCAGTATGAAATGAAGGTGTTTAGCCTGTATTCACTTCACCAGAAGAAAACCAAGTGGCTGTTATGTATCACTGTCAGCAGGGTACTATTATCTATGGATTATTCCTGTATCACTTCCACAAAACACTGCTGTTTTCATATTATGTCAGGCATGTTTTAGTATGCATCATCCTCCAAAGACTAACTAAACGCCAAGTACGCGGTGAAATAAAAAGTGTTTGGGTAGAAATGTGCCACACTCCTGAAGTAATTTACATGAATTTGAATTCACATTAGCAATGTTAAATACCCTCTGATACCTCTAGATGAAAAGCATTGAGTCTTCTGTGGGATGACATGATGCTTTCATAATTATCAAGATGAATTCAAGAAGACAGAGGTAAGGTCTTCCTCAAAACCCACATGCTGTGGGTTGCCAATTCCCAGGCTTGTCAAGTATTTTCTATTTCTTTAATTTTAGGTGAATCACAGCTAATTTCTTTAATATCTTTGGCAGATTTGGGAATGTAGTTATATTCAATATTTACCCTGTGCCTGCAAACTAGAGATAATTTATTCCTTTTTGCTACCATGCTACATGGATGTATTCATTAACATTTGGGATACATCTCATGTTAAAGTGGCAGAGATCATATTACTAATCTCAGTGTTAATGATCTAACACTTAAACATTTCAAAGCAATCATCTGAGTAAATGTCCAGCTGTTCAAAAGGATTTCTCACCTGTTACAGACACCCAGCCAGCCCCTCCTTTTCCTCCAGTACTAGAAACCCAGGCCATTGGTTTTGACCTCTCCTATGAAATCACAAGACCATGTGTTTTGTTGGTTTTTGTTTTCTTTAAATCCTATCCTAAACAATCTCTCAGAAAGAAAAAAGTAAAATAGAGTATTTGGAATAAATGATACCCCCTTGTCTTCTTTTAATAAAACCCACAGGAAAAGTGCAGGCAGTCACAAGAGGTGATCTGGGACTTGATGAATTCAGTGATTCCTTAACAATGTCATCAGGTTATCAGGCAGTAAATCTTCACTGGCTCACTGGAACAGTTTGATTCCCTACCAGGATAACTACATAGCAGGATGAATACTGACTATTTAAACTTCCCCCACTGTCACTCTGCAGAACTCCTCGAAACCTGCAGCTCCCACAACCTCTTCAGTATATGATTATAGATTTTTAAGATATTACATAATTACTACTTAACACACAGTGTTGCACCTAGTTGCTATTTTATTTCAAAATTTATTGCTGAAATACCCATTGTAGATCACTTAGGCAAATTATCTAATACTATATACAAAGAGTTTAATCCTGTGTTTCATCTTAAACATTTACACCATGACACAGTTGCAAATTACCACAATGATATGCTCATTTGGCACTTGAAAACTGAAGCAATCTTTCCAACAGAAAGATGCAGATGAATATGCACACAATAGCTCTTAAGGCTGATTGAAAGATTAAAATGTTTATTATGGTAGTTTAAACAATCATGTTAAAAAAGACTATGGGGCTTACCTGCAAGCAGATCATAATCAAGGGAATGTATGTCTCAATGTTCATTTGTTAGATGCCTGAAATTAGGCACAACTGAAGTACCAGACACATACTGCAGAAGAAATTAGCTCACTCAATGACCACCATTGGAACTGGATTTTTTTAACAATGTTTTTCAGGCTAGACCTAAAATGTCTCACAATACTGTGAGAAACTGTTCTGATACTAGGAAAATTTACTTTCCAGCAACACTTAAAAACATTTCTCAAGAAATAAGATAATTTTTCAACAGTACAGTTGAGTAAGTTTAAAAACCCCAACAGATTACAAGAGTTAGGAATCGCAAAGGTCTTCAAACACAAAGATACATTCCCACACACACTGAATGCAAGTTGGAAACACTTTGAGCATGAGTTCATGACGTGCAGGCAGGCTTTGTGCCAGCGAACCCGCAATCACTCAGCATAAAGCTAAAGACAAGGGAGCAAATTTACAGTGACTGAGCAACGTGACACCGCCACACAGAAAATCAGTATTTTTCAGGCGGGCACACGCTTGCCTCGTGCGCACTCCCAGCTGGCCAAAGCAGGAGCGCTGTAAGCAGTGCCTGAGCCAGAGGAAATTCTCTGTTCAGAGGGAATTGCAGGGCAGGTTAAGGGCTGTGCTTGCCACATTCACACAGCCTGGGGGCTGCTCGGAGCTCGGGCTGCACTACAACGCGCTCGGATAAAGAGGTGTCGGATAAAGAGGGGTCGGATAAAGAGGGGTCCCAGGGAGAACGGAGCAAAACCAGAGCAACGCACAGGTCAGACTGGGAAAGGAGGAAGGCCAAGAGAAAGAGTCAATCACTAGGACTCCTCAGCAAACCGTCATGTACATTCTTTGTTTCGCCACCAGGATCTTCTAAAATTTATGTTCAATAGATTAAGACCTCAAGATCTGCTTAACTTTTAAGTGTGCCACAATATACAGAACATTATATATACAGAATTACTTATTCTATATATAGAATTACCTCCACTTTGAAAAGAAAATAGCAAGAACAACTAATATGGGAATTTTCCCATTAAACATTAAAGCTTTACTTTATTATAAATAATTTATATTATAAAACATTGAATAATAATTTAAGTATGAAAATTCCTCCACCATGAAAATTTAAAGTAACACTGTAAATGTTGAGCATTCTTTCAATTCAAGTTGCTTAGAGAAATTCTGCTTATTCTCTTTCATATAGTTGGCCATTCAAATACTAAACTCATTGATTTTCCTTCTGGGGGTGAAAAGTGTTTCTAGTGATTCAGAAGTGTATAAAAATATAATAATAACAGGAAGATTATTTTTACCAGGATTAGTACATCTTTGAGCAAAGCTAAGAAACTCAAATTCATACAATTTAAAGGCTTAACTTGGTACATAAAGAATAATTCTCAAAATTTTGGGTTTCATTAATTCTGAGGACATATGCCCCAATTTTTACTTCACTAGGCTATTCACATTTCATAATTCCTTTCCTTTTTATATTTTAATTAACTGGTATTCAAACTTGCTTGAATCCTAATAGCTTTTTATGAATGGAAGATGCAGGCTGTGACTTATTTACTACTTCTTGCAAGACTCAAAAGTGAAAAACTTGACCTTTGATTCCACTGATCTGGTGTGACCTTGGGAAAACCAAATCAACCCACACCACGCTTAACTTCGGGCCTTGACAGCAGCATGAGCATTTGACACTGGGTCACTTCAACAATCTCCATTCTCAATATGGGAAGAGAGTATGACCCTTTTCTGAATGTTTCAGATTTTTAATGTGGAACATAAAAATAAAATAAAGCAACATATAGCTAATTGAAATACGAAAAGTGAAATATTGGAGATTCAGCATACGTGAATATTCCCATGACATGAAAAAAGTCTCACTTCTACTTCTTTTTCATTTCTTATTTGCCCCTTTGGTTTGTTTTCTCTGCAAATGTACACTGAGACATATTTAGTTAGTTCTCTTCAGTTTCCCTAATCAGTTTTGACTGCAAACTTGTAGTTCAGTGAGGCACGGAAGAAGGAAAGAACATTTCTCATTTCAGAAACTTCCAAAGATCTTTTGTTTCATATACAAAGCTAAGTTACAAAATTGCTTAATGAGAAACAGGCAGCTTTCTGGCACCCCATGGAATATAAATAAGCAGTTGCCTTTTTACATTGCACCTCAGTAACACCTTCACATGTAACAAGTTCTCCTGTGCAATTTATGCGAGGGAGAAAGCCCAGCCTACACAGGAAAAAAAATAAATAAAAATAGCTGAGATTCTTTCAATGACTGCCAAGCACTATTGCCCATATTTTTAGTAGCAGTGAGGCTACTAAAACTAAACTAAAACTACTTTAGTAGCAGTGAGGCTCAAGGTAAGTGATGCATCATTCAGGACCTCTATCTATGGCCACCAGCATGCACAGAGTTACCCGCAATACTTAGCTGGATCCCCGTGATGGCTGTTGTCTGGGGTTTTTAGATAGTACTAATAACAAGGCATATGCACAGTACAAGTGTGTATGTGTATATGTGTTCAGGGCTGAAATGGAGCACCCATCCCTGAGCACATTTGATCTCTACAAAAGGAAGGGCTTCCAGCTTTCTTCCAAGGAACTGTACAAAATATTTCAAGACTATCTCTTTTAAAAGTAGGAAATGACATTTTGCAGTTTCTACTAATAATAGAACTAGAGAGATAAAGGAGAGCTACAAAGAACTGTTCACATAATTAAAGATTTTTATAAATAATCCCTCACTTTGCTATGCAGCTGAATTTTCTGACAAAGTCAGAAAGGAAATTATGTCCCTTCTACTAAGCACTGTGAGAGGTTCAAGAAAGGTACAAAGGGCTTTATTTCCTATTCCACTCCAGAAGTGCTAGGAATTGTTTCTTTGGTCCTCTATTATATAGATCTATAAAAGAGATTATATATCTCATATATATATCATATAGGCTTTTTGTTCCTTTGAATTATTTGTTTCAAAGACCTTGACCTTTGCAACTCTTACTGTTTGTATGCAGACAGAAGCAGTTTTTCAGTGCAAATCCTCTCTGCTCATGAATGAGGCCTCACATTTTAGCTAAGTCCCACTATTGCTGTTCTGTGAGAATCTTCACTGCTTAGCATGAAAGGTTGCAGAAGTTCTCATGCATGCATGAAGACTTTTTCCTGAACAAAGTGAAAAGAGAGAAGCCATACCACTAAACGGAAGGGCCGATCATCCCATGCTCACCTGGGAAATCCCAAGCCAAGGTCCTGAACAGTCAATTTAGGCTGCCAAATTAGGCTGTAGATTGAAGTTAGATCTTCAGCAGAGGACAGTGGCCTAGGTGCTGTGCTGCTGCACAGATGGATTTTCTCCCCTCTGCCTGGCATTATCCCAAATAGTGAAACGTTAAATGATGTTACTCACCTACAGCGCAGGACGGCAAGGCTCAAACACCAGGCCTAATGAGTAGTTAATTACTAATACAACGTGACACACTTACAAATGAGAGGATTTTCAAGAAGACAAATCAGGAATGTATTCAGGCATATTCAAAATGAGGGTTTGAATCAGGCATAGTGGAAATAGACATCCTAACTTTCTGTATCCATACTTTTTGGCCTTTACTTTTGATGCAAAATCTTAACGCTACTAAAACTTGCAAGAGTTTTACTACAGACAGCTTTGTTTTGGCAAACCTTCCCGTTCTTAGAAGCAACATTTATTTTTCTCCTAACTTATTTCAAATATTATTGGGAATTTGAACTGCAAGAATTAGATACTTTCTGCGCAGATTGTCTGACAAAAAGGAGGTGCACATTTCAGACTGACACAAACAACTATCTACTTGCTTAAATAACCTAAACATAAAACTAATTGATCTGGGACACATCTCTAATCTCAAATGAACACAAAGCAAGCCCACTGCACAAATCACAAAAACAATAAAGTGGGTCTAGCCTGGAGACTGGAGAAATCCTAGAAAATTCTTCTGGAAAACGCAGAAGGTTTGAGAAGTATACAAGGAAGCCGAAAGGGTGCTCCTGACCAGCAGGAGCAGCAGCTTGGTCAGCAGTTGACAACAAGGTCTCACTGGTACCAACAACTTGAAAAGTTAAAAATAGAGACAAAAGAACACACACATTATGACAACATAAGTTTTTGTATTTAAGGATTTGAAAACCACATCAAGTCTAGTATAAAGATGTCCAGGGGTATGGCACTTGTGCCAATGGCATGAGACATGTAATTTTTTTAGATTTTAGGTTGCTTTTCACTACTTTTTAATGGATCATGTAGAAATTGCACATTCTCACTGAATAAGTACAGCCTTGTTTATTTCCTCCCTATTTTACAAACCATTCTTCATTAATATTTATACCATGACGACTTTCAATAAGTGAGAGGGAAAAGAATTCACAGCTATCGCTTTTGCTGATAAATGCTCACCTTATCTTAGAAAACACTATTTGTCCTCCTGTCTGATACATGTTAGCATCCCTGTGCAGAGAAAGAATCTATCTTGGAATTGTACAGCTCATATAACCAGCTCCTCAAGAACTGATTTCCAATCAAAGGGAAAGCCACACATGTACAGCATTCAACTGATTTCATAGGAGAACCTTCTTTTCACTGCATAATCTCTGTGCACACATTTCAGCTCTTTGTGATATGAAAGGAACATGTTCTGTCACTTTAAAAACCAATCAGTGGAAAATGGGAAACGTGAAAACACGACACGCAAGCAGTGTACTGTAGTGGAATAAGCAATAGCCAGAGAAGGCATTATTCCGAATTTCCCAGCATCAGTTCACAAAAGCTTATCTCCTGCCCTGCGTTAATCAAGGCCTCTGACACTGACTTTGCAGTGATAACAACAACAGCAATAAAAAGGGTTTGGTGCTCAGCCCCATGTTTGCTGTTGTGCTTTTCTGATAGGTACGACAGTCTCTGCTTTCCATGATGGCTGGGGTTAAATAGCCAACAACAGACACAACTTGCAGTGCACTGCTAGAACTGTTCAACCATAAAATAAACACCGCTTAGCACGTTTTAAATAAATACTAAAGAATTAGAGAGCACATGGTAGAAACATTAATCTCATAATCCTCCTAGCATGTCTGCTGTTTATATGAACACAGACAGGAGGCTGATGGCTGCCATCAGCTCCAGCCTTTAAATATACTCAGGTCCTAACTTTAAAAAGCAATGAATAATCACATTCTTCCTGAAGCTGTTAGATCTGGCCTGGTTGTTCAGAATAGGCTGCAACTGATGAAGGTGAGATGTGCGCAAGACCAGCCTGGACACATAACAAATAGAGGATGCAGCTATTGTGCCCAAAACCCCTGATAAAGAGAATAAACACCTTTCCACTTTGTGTTTGGAAAAGGTGCCAAGCACACAGCTGACAACTATATCCAGATTTCTGCCTATGCAACATTCACACAGTATGACTCCATTAATAGGTACTCTACAATCCTCCAGTGCTTCTCTTTTACACCTCTTCCTAGAGAGCACAAGCAGCTGCTTGGTGTGATACACCAAACCCACATACATGTGGGTTTGACATGCAGTAGCTAAAGGAAACCTCTTCCCCAAATCAAAATGTCACAAACCAAGCACACTTATTGATCTTTGCTGTGAATATGGTGCTCGTGACACAACCTAATTTTATTTCATTTAAAATAATGGCAAACTATGAAAGCAAACCAGATCAGATTTATGT
>WBNQ01056947.1:13912-24699 GCA_013401375.1 Spizella passerina | reverse complement strand
AAGCAAACAGAAGCAAAAGAATCAACACCAGCCCATGTAAAAAGTCACCCTCCCTCCTTTGCCACAGCCCCCATTAGGAAAGGACTCCAGGGTGTCCCCAGAGCCTTCTCTTCTCCCTGAATAATCCCAGTTCCCTCAGCCTGGCTATTGAAATGGGCTTTATTAAAACCCCAGCCTGATGATGAAACCAGCCTCATTTCTTCTCATGTAGGATCCAAGCCAAACCAGATTTTTTATGAGGACACCACATCTAACTGGCACAAGTGAAATAAAAATAGTGGTTAAAATCAAAACAGGCCCAGTTTTTAAGGTCTTATTAGAAATCACCAGTAAAATACCCACCTAAATATATTCCTGAAAATATCAAAATATATTTTACACTCCTGTCTGCTGTCCTCAGTGCTATGAAATGCATCCCTGGGCACTAGTGCCTCTATGTCAGCATCTTTGCATGTACAGACAATGAGGCACAGGACAGAAAAAGGAAAATTTTCTTTCTGCAGGAGATGATGTAAACAAATGTAGGAGAGAAACCCCCTTTTTCCTTCCCTTCTCAATTTATTTTGATCCAAGCTGCCCTACTTCATCTATTAAGCATCTGTTCCTGATCTCTGTCAGAACAGGATCTTGCTTTAGGCAGACTCTCAGTTCTTGTGCACAGAAGGGAATGACTTGATTTACTTTGCCAGAGTTCTTGGAAATTCCTGACCCCCTTAAACTAAAGTTACTCCCGTTTCTGTCTGGGAAAAACTATGCAAAAAGCTGGTAAATTTGTGGTGTTTGGGTCTCAAGTAGGAATCGAAATTTTGCAACTACAAAGTTGATCTTCTCTCTGCACAATTCCTGGTGTGAAAGGAAGGGAATGAAGGGATAAAGTGTGAAATAAAAACAGAAAACCTCCTGGAAATGGATTTACTCTTTAGGCATCATGATTCTTGCATCCCATGATTTTCTGCTGGTCTTTGTATCTATTTTATCCTTTTATGAGAAGCAAGAGGGACTGGAGGTGACGAGCACCTGGATTGGAAGGATGCAGCCATTGGAGGTGCATAAACCAAAGGCAGGAAGCATTTTTAAGTTCCTCAGAGGTGTCCGAGCAAAAAAAAAAAGTACAAATTGTACAAATTGTCAAATCTGGCTCTGCTTCATTTCATCCACATGCAAAATGGGGACTGCAATATTAATTTCTCAGCTGTGTATGAAGCACTGTGTCAAATTGGGGAAAACAAATCTTGGAGCAAAAAAAGGCTCTGCACAACAAGATAAAATTTTTGATAACAAAAGGGACAGTTCCAAAATCCTCTGTTTTATCTCTTTGATAAACTCACTTGAATCACAACCTTGATTTGCAAAGTGGCCACAAAAATATGAGAGCAAGATGGTGACAAGCCTGGACAAAAAATCCATTTTGGTTTGAACAGACAGGTGTCTGCTAAGGAAGGCAGAAGCCTCCCTTGAAATGGAAAATGTAAACCTCCTCCCTCTGAATTATAATGATTTTGAAATTTAGGGGCTCTCAGGCAATGATATGGGAATAGAGGTAACAGTATTTTAAAAGGGAAGAAAATAAAAATAAAATAAAGATGCAATAATACAAATCACCACTGCCAGAGTCAGAGCAGTCCCTGCCCCCTGTGTGCCAGGGAGGTGTCCCAGCCCCATCCCATGGGGGCTCAGCCCTCCTGCAGTGCCAGCTGTGGCTCTGCTGCAGCAGGGATCCTGCACAANCAGCTCTGACAGATGGGAAATAAAATACACACATTACCTTGCAATCTAGGACAAAAAAAACCTGTGTCTTCCAAACACAGAAAGTGGTATTTTAAATTTTAAATGGGGATATTTAAGGCTGAAGAGGGGAAAGGAAGCAAAACCCCAGAGCCCAGGTGTGTGTGCAGGTGCCTCTCAGGAAAATGTCACCTCCCTCTCCTGGGTTCACAGTGACTTCAGAGGTTTATGAGAGGGAAAACAAATGTTTGACAGCCTCAAACTCCACGGATCAAAGATGCAATGAATATTGTTTTATAGTGATATTTTTAGGCTAAATGAAAATAGGTGGGAGTCAGTGCTGGCAGTGGAATATTTGCTTGCAAAGGTGATTGTTACGGAGTTTAATTAAAATAGATCCTCCCACGCAAGTCCCTCCTCTCCCATTAAAACCCTTCTAGAAATTACTATTTATTGTTTATATATAGCCAGAGGTTTTTATAGCTCATTCTTGGCCTGATCAACAGCAGGTTTGACCTTGGCTTTGAAAGAAGTGGGGTTTAGAGTTAATAAATTTTATAATTTTCCATTTCATTCCTCTTCTCATACAAAAGTTTGTTTACTTTCTCCTTTCTATTTCTCCTCAATCATCCATGTAATGTCTTACTTTGTTTTGTTCTACTTTATTTTCCTTCTATAGCACTCTTATTTCTTTCCTTATCTTCTTCAATTTAATATATGCTCTGTCAGTGCTTGCTCCACAGCTCAGTATATTTTACATTATCTGAATTAGATTTCATTTCTACCTATAACATTGATCTTGCATTTAAATTGTTCCTGTTTTCCTTCATCTGACTACTCCTAATTCCTGAAACTTTCATCCATTATCTTGAAATATACATTTTTCAATACCGTAGTCATAGTTGTTTATAAAAATATCCAAAAAACCTGCAGACAGAGAGCAGATCTTTCCATAAATCAGCGACCCAGATTTGCTCTGAGCTGTTTTTAGATGGAGCACATTTACTGTGACAACCCTTAATTTATATTGGGAAAGATGAAAATGTAACAAGAACTGGTACTGGAAAAAATTATATTTAAGCCTCTTTCCCTTGTGTTTAGAAGAGTCCTCCACCCAGAAACAACAAGAAAACACAGTTGTAGGACCATTAAAAAACTCAAACAAATTTAGATTTATCACCTCAAAACCTCTTTGTCCACTAAAACTTATTATTTTCCTCACTTTTTTCCCACCCTCAGTGCACCTTGACTGGCAAGACTTACCCTGGATCATGGCCTGTCAAGACTGAGGACTTTTGGGAAAAGGGAAAGTTCAGTTTAAACTAGCGAGAATAATGTGGCCACAACCACCCCTGCCAGCCATTGTTCTACACTAAAATATTTCCATTTTTCTGTAAACAGCAGGATGTTTCTGATAATTGTATTTTCCCTGCAGTTTGGCTGTGCAAAGGCAGCTCTCCCTGTTTGCCTGCTGCTCATTTGTGAGGTGGGAGCTGGGCAAAGTTTCACTCTGGCTTTTGCAGCAGTGACATTTGAGCTGGGCTTAAACCTGGGCTTAGAAACAAGGCTGGGCTTGATCTGTCTCATTGTTTTTGTGATTCCTCCTTACACAGTGTGGGGGCATCCAGTAGAAATCCCACATTTCAAAAAGAAGACAGAAATATTTCCCCTTTTAGGATGTGTAATCAATCTAAGTTAATTGTCTATAAATGTTCTTCAGCTGTGGGATGAGGGGTGTTAAGTCAAAATAGCAGAATCATTGTTGTCAAACATTATGCAGCACACAGCTGATATTTCACCAGAAATTTCAGTGAAATTAGGAAGAAATTACCCTCACAATAAGGAATTTATTCCCCATATTTAATCTAAATCCACTCTTTTATCTTAGGGCCTTTTCCCCTTGTGTAAAATCCCTCTCCTTTTCCATAGGTCATGGTTGGGAGAAGTTTAAATTCCCATTGAACTTTGGATATCTTTCAATTCTTTAAATTTAGTGGTTTTTAACAAGGCAAGGCAGATTCCATATATATAGATATGTGTATGTATATATATATATATATGTATATATATATAAACACACATATATGTATATATATATATTTATAGATATATTTCTATATATTTATATACATGTATGTATATCCCCAAAATTCAGCTGCTTATTTTATTCCCAGTGAACTAATTCTGGAGGGGTGGAAAGATAAAAATAGGAAACTTCTCAACAATCCAGTTCAAACCCTGTTTGTCACAGCCTTGATACTTCATAATTCCCTTCAAAAATTTATTGTTCTGCGCTTTGAATGCAGCTGGCCTTTGTTCCCCTCCTCTTCTTGAGAGGCATTCACAAAGCCCAAAAAACCATAAATCCTGTAATTTCCATTCTATATGCTTTTATATTCCATTTCTACCTTTTTTATCCTGACCCTCAATGGCTTTTCATTTAAATCTCTCTCCTCCTGCTTTCACCCAGCCTGTTCCCTCTCAGGCTTCATTTTTCAAGGCTGAAAGCATTTTCTGACTCCTGGAGAGTTTCCCATTCCCCTGGCCAGCCTGGACATCTCTGTTTTTCCAGCTTGGCCTTTCAGGTTCAGTTGAAAAGTCCAGGAGAGCAGGTAAATATCCCTGATTATTGGAATTTCACAGCAATGGTTATTTTTCACTCTGCTTTTGGCTCTGAATAATGAATTTACTTTTAATTGTGGTGGGAATACTGGGATAAGAGTGCTGGACGAGATTTAGGGATGGAGCTGATGCCTGATGTGTAATGAAGATTAACAATGGCTAAAAAACATTTACCATTATATGTTTTTTTTTTCTCAATAAATCATTTGGTGAAGTTATGCCAGGCCCATTGTCAATGTGAAAGGGTTTAAATGAGGGAAAAGACAGAAAATGCTGCTAAACCCAGAGATCTTTCACCGTAATTTGTTCATATCTTGGATCCAGGAACATGAACTGGCATTTTCAGCTGCCAAAGCATTCAGGGATGCTGAAACTCAAATTTATCCTGCTTTTCTCCTGGACACCTGTGTAATATCCAGAGTAATTCCAAGAGACATGTTTATTATTGAAAATATTGGCATGTGCTAAGAGATTTTCTGATCCAGGCATTTGATCTGTTTGTTTTTCACAACATAATTTTTCTATGAAGAGGATCTTGAGAAAAAATTTTGCTGTTGGCCTCTAGAATTGCATATGGAGCCTGGAAAACACCTTCATCCACACAAAACAAGAAAAGGCAAAAAAGCAGCAAAATTTCAATGCCAAATGTACTGAAATTATCAGAGAATCATAGAATGGGTCATGTTGGGATGATAAAAAAGATATCTCCTTGTTCTCTCCAGCTTAGGTCTGAGTAGGAAACATGGTGTGTAATTGAGCATTCATGAATTAAAGGAAACATAAGAAAAAAATGGAGAGAAAGAAAAAGTCAGGCAGAAAACCTCTGTTTATCTCTCATGAGCTGAAACTATTACCAGCATGCCAGGAAAAAAAGTATTATAATAATATATAATAAAAGTATTATTGTGTTATTATTTTGAGATGAGATGTTAGGGTTCTAGTGCTGGGCAATACAGAATTTTCTACCCATGCTGAAATTGTAAAAATTATAGGATTTGGAAACCTAAGGTAAATAATCACACAATCATTTGGGCTGGAATAGAGTCTTTAGATTATTGAGTTAAACCATAAATTTCACACTGCCAGGTCCAGCAGTGTATATAAATAAAAGATGCAATATACTCTTTTTACCCCACATCTTTTTATGTTTTAAATTCTTTTTTATGTTAAATTTCCTCCCAAAAGTGAAGAGGGTTAATACTGAGCTGGTGATGAAATGGTAAAAATGGTTAAAATGTTTAATTTTCTATTTGGCAGCTGTGGCTGCAGAAATCACTGTGAGTCAGGCCAGGCTGGGCACAGGGAGGATTCAGGTGGAGTTCCACAGTAAATAATTTCATTGGTAAATTTGGTGGCACAGTTTTCCATCCAGTGCTGAAGACTCCCAGCCTGCACACCCACTGGCCCAGGTGCCTGCTTGAAATTAATGACAAACCCAGTCTTTTTTAGGAGAGTTTTAGAATGAGATTAACTGGTCCAAATGCATCACTATTGACTGATGGTAATGGGGACCAAAATCCAGCTTTTTTAACACAAATTTTTGTAATTTTTATTTCTTGAACTGAATTACAATGACAAAGCAAAATCAAGTTTGTACAATGATTTAACTTCCTCAACCGATATTTTTCAGATTAAAAAATCATAGAATCACAGAATGGCTTGGGTTTGCAGGGACCTTAAAGCCCATCCTGCTCCAATCCCTTGCTATGGGCAGGGACACCTCCCACTATCCCAGGCTGCTGAATTAATGGATAAAATTCCTTTTGCTGTATCTTTACTGCTTGGGATGCGGGGATAGTCTCCAATCTGGGTATTATTTGGGTTTGGATTAAGTAGCATTGGAAGGGAGAATGAAAAGATCCTGTGTGCATTTCTAAGATTTATTTCAGGATATTTTGCTGTCCTACAGGACACTGAACACTGCTTGAATTTCTAGCAAGATAAAATTTTAGGTATGTGGTCCAATTTGGATTTTGAAAGTCTACAGGAGGGAAATCAAATTCATGCAGAGATTAAAAATAAAAACTTCTCTTTTCCATTACAACACACCTCAGGGAGATTACTGGACTTTGAATAACTCTTTTTCTTATTATTTTTCTTATTTCTTTTTCCTGAACAAATAGTCTTAGCAAATCCCAGTTGTATAACATTAAGTAATATCAATTTTAATAGCAGCTTTATGTTCCCATTCTGCCAATGCACTCACTAAAAGATCATCTTTTTCTCTTCAAAAATTTCCAATGTAAACATTGGCTGAATTACCAGCATTTTTGAAGGCTGGTCTCTAATGAAAGAAAATGGAGATTAATTGCTAAGAATGATGAATTATTATAGACAGAAAAATGAGCAAAATCAGTCATTAATGTGAGTGGCATTTTGCAAAGAGAAAATTCATCTTTCAGAACTCTGCAATGTCTGAATTAAAACTTTTTTGAGACTTGAAGCTGAGCCATAATTACTCCTTTTTAAATGTTGAATGCATACACAGTTCAGTGTGATAAAAATAAACTCGTTTGAAACACAGTTGTGAATAAATAAAATGAACAATAAAGAGCCCAGGAAGGCAAGATCGTTTCAGCTATATCAAAAATAGTAAAACCTTTCTGATTTACTGGAATACAGAGAATATAAATTTAAAGCTGGAGTAAAAGTTGAGGGGAAAAATGAGAACACACCTTGACACCTGCAAAAAGGAACAGTATTTGCTGAAGAAATGAAATCCCTGAAGATTTCCCAGTTATACTTTCTATTTCTACTATCCTTTCCCTATAGTCTTTGTCCAGTTTTGTGTTGTAAGGGCTAAATTGTAAACTTCAATATGAATTTGTGTTAATAAGGGATTTTTACAACTAATCTTGGCAGAAAAAATATTTTTTGTATTTTTTTCCTTTAAAAATACAATGAGAACCCTAAGAATTCCTTACTGTTGGAACCAGAAATGAGATAATCTTCAGAAGTTCAAGCCAGGACATGCAGATCTGGTGGTGGTGAAACAGCTGCACTAAATGTGGCTCAAATATTCACCTAAACTCTCTTGACTAAAGCAAGGACTGACTGCTGGTCTCAGAAAAGTGTTGGCATTGGGGCTGAGCCACTTAGTGACCTGAAGTGGCAAATACAGACACAAAACATCTTAATATTTCTTCCCCTGATATGAATTAAAGTGACAAATGTAACCCCAGAGAGAACAAGATCCTTTTAGTTTTTCACTGACTTCACCAAGGACTAAGATTGGGCTTTCTTTCCTCACTGCTTTTAGGAGTCCTTTGTCTTTGTCAAACTTGTGCTGCATTTTAGTCTTCTTCTATACTTCTGCTTTCCCTTTGGAACCTTGGGGCAAAACAATCAAAGAAAATAATTTTAAAAAAAGAACAAAAAGCAATATTACAGCAGATCTTTCCTTGTCAGGCAGTACATGAGTGACTAGGGAGAGAAAAACTGAGAGTGAGGAAGAGCTTTTGTCTTGGGTTGGAAATGGGGGTGTGTGTTCTATTTCCATCTGTCAGAGGTGGAGCAGATCTCTGCTGTTCATGGGGCAGTTTTTTCTTTATCTCTCCCACAGCCTACCCTCCCTCCAGGCGATCTCTGCTGTCCATGGCCACTGAGTGTCCCTGCAGGGCTGAGCCAATCCCAGCATCCCATGGGGAGATGCTCCGCCCAGGGGAGGAGCCAAGCATTCCTACCTGGATGCAATCTGAGCCTGGCCCAGCACAGCAGCCTTTGCCCCCTGCATTGCCAGAGGAGCAGCTTTCTGCTGCCCTGCATTGCCAGAGGGAGCCCAGGCCCATCTGCAGCAGCCCTGGAGCTGCAGAGGAAAACTCCCCCCTTGTGCAGGATCCCTGCTGCAGCAGAGCCACAGCTGGCACTGCAGGAGGGCTGAGCCCCCATGGGATGGGGCTGGGACACCTCCCTGACACACAGGGGGCAGGGACTGCTCTGACTCTGACAGTGTTTTGTATCACTGCATTTGTATTTTTAATTTTCCTATTAAAGAATTGTTATTCCTGTTCCCATATCTTTGCCTGAGAGCCCCTTAATTAAAAAAATACAAATAATTCAGAGAGAGAGTGTTTACATTTTCCATTTCAAGGGAGGCTCCTGCCTTCCTTAGCAGACACCTGTCTTTTCAAGCTAAGACAGTTTTCCTTCTACTACACTGTGGAATCTTATTTGTCATTGCTGTCTCTTGGGGATGGAAGGACAGGATCAGGGGCAAAACACATCCCTCATGTTAAACGTGTTTCCTGAGAACATCAGAATGTTTTGAATAAAACATTTCTTGCATTAGAGAACCAAAGGGGATAACTCAGTGAGTTTATCCGTCCTGGATTACTGAACTTCTAAATACTGAATTTTAAAGCTTCAGTCATGCCTCTGTCTTGTTCCTTGCTATTTCTTCATCTCCAAGTATTTCAAGTGCTTTTGTATCTTGCCTTCTTGCAGTGAAGAACAAATCTGAAGAACACGTAAGATTATCAAAGATTTTGTTTCCCTTTATCTTCCTTCTCCTTTACCTAGACTTCCTCAGGCTGGTACTTCCTGAGGCATTCTGTGCTCTCAAATGAAGAACATATGAAAACTCACTGTTTTCTTTTCCTGTCAGAGAACTAAATGAGCAAAATAAGAAAATTAGGCACGTATTTAAACTATTAATCTGGTTTACTTTTAGATGTTATGAAGCTGACACAGGAACATCTGTCCCACAGCAGCTGTGGCTGTCCCTGGATCCCTGGAAGGGTCCAAGGCCAGGCTGCACAGGGCTTGGAGCAACCTGGGATGGTGGAAGGTGTCCCTGCCCATGGGTTGGAACTGGATTGACCTGGAAGACCCTTCCAACACAACCCATTCCATGATTAAATGACTCCAAAAGTGAAAATAATGTGCTCCTAGCACTAAGATCCAATCCCTGGGACTAGACTGGATTTAACTTGATGCCATCCCCACGGTGCAGAGTTTATTTGCTGAACCTTCATCAAAACTATTTCTGTTTCCAGAACGACTTCACTGATCTGAGCGCCTCACTAATAAAAGAGATTGAGACATTGGTTCTTGAGCCTGGGAATTGTTTGAGGATGCTGTTTGGACCAGGAGGAAGACTTATCAAGGACAGTAACATCTGAGGACCTCACAACATTTTTACTTAGAGCAATGCATTCATATTTTATTTCTGCCTCTTATTACATGGGCAACGCTACCTTTAAAATAAAAACAAATTAATCACAAAATAAGAATGCAAAATCAGTCAACTTCTTTAGCTTGCACTGCTGTTCAGCATTTTCCTTCCATGTTTATTCAAAACTTTCCCACTTCCATCTTAATTTCCAGCTGATATTAGCATGCAGCCCAGGATTGTCAGGAGACAGCAGTGGGTCAGTCCTGAGTGTCACAGTGTCTGGGACTCAGACGCAGTGGAGATGTGGATTTCTCTGAGCTCAGCAGGGATTCTGGACTCTCTAGAATATGGTGAGAAAAAAGCACTTTCTGGATTCAAAACCTCTGGGATTTCAGCTATTGATTGGAGCTATGAAAATGAAATTTCTTCTTTAATGACAATTGTGGTGCAGCTGTATCAGGGTTGTGTCTGTTCTTATATTTAAGCCATGAAGTCCCTGGCTGTTTCAGGGACTCTGCACAGATGAGATAAAGGCTTTGCTGTCTGCTTTGAGATGCTGCACAAAAGTGTAACTAATGGACTGGCTGAACAATCTACCACTCAACTGAGTGTTTCACAGCCTGGGGATTTCAAACACTCCTGGAGATTCCCCAGACATGCCCTGTTCAGCCCAGGCCAATTTGTGTGGTTAATATGTTGATGAACACCCTGGGACAAGTGACTCAGGGCAATCTAAAGCTGAAGTTGTTGAAGAATGCAGAGATGTCTGCAAACAAGCAACACAAACTTTCCAGTGGATTCTGAGATGTTCACACAGGACAGCCTTGTGGGTGGTATCGCTGCCTGGGGTCTCTGTACAAATCACAAACGGGATGGGGCTGCCAGGAACGTGCCTTGAGCTGTTTTATTTTCCAGCATCAGTCCCGTTCCATGGTTATGGCAATGGGAAGATGCCAGCAGCTCATATCCCAGGCAGCAGACACAGAACTTAATGTTACAACTTACTTTATAAGGTTTTTGACCAATCACACAAAGCAAAAGCACATTGACAGTAGTTCCATCCAACCACTATAAGCACAGGTACCTTTGGTTAAACAATGCTTGCTTATTTCAAATACAATACCTGCTTGTAAGCCTTAAAACACAATGCACAGAGCTCCATTATTAAGCTTAAAACTTTGTAATATCTCACTAGAAAAACTTTTCTGCAGCTTAGGGAGTTATTCTAGACAAGCTTTAATACACAGACCATTATTCTATTTGTTCTTACTTTTCTACTTTTTAAATAACTTTTCTGCTGACCAATCTCATGGCTGCTGCTTAGCTC
>WBNQ01056947.1:0-10501 GCA_013401375.1 Spizella passerina | reverse complement strand
CATAGAAGATGTCTGTGACAACAACTTTCTGTACCTTGATAGATGAAGTACAGAAGAAGTGGAGGTGGGTAGGGAGAAAAATACACCCCATGTCCTTCCCAAACTGTCCAACAAGCCAGTGGCAAAATAAAGAGGGAAAGGAAACGTCCTCTGTTCAACTTTTCCTCCTGATTAACTTCTGGGACCAAGAGGGACAACTCAGGGCTACAAGTTCAGGCTTGGGGCTCCTAAATCAAAAGCAAGATTCCCAAAATCTTCCATTCCTATCCCCTCACACACCCCCAGCACAAAAACCTTCACCCAGCAGAACCAGAAATTCAATTATCTGTAAAATCTGCCAAGTGCTTGGGAAGTGAACAGTGCCATATATATTCCAGGTTTAGTTAATATTTCAATTTTTCTCTGCCCTGGTGTGGGATTACAAGGAGATCCTGCTGCCACTGAGTGTCTCTAGGAAGGAAATCCTCCCAGAAATTCACACGTCTCTAACTGGCTTTATGTCATTTGTTAGAGAACAAATTAGATTTGACTTGGGCAGGAGTTAATCCTCCTCCAATCAAGCAATTCAGCTGAAAACAGTTTTGAAAAGATGTCTTTGAAAAGAAAGAGATTTGACAACACAGACATTTATGAACTCTATATCGTTTTATGTTCATCAAACTTTGGCATTTTGGTATTCTATGGAATCAAAGCAAACAAAAACCTGTAAAGGGCATGAAAATGTAAACTACAAATGGTTCATCTCCAAGGAAATTAAATATTGTTATCAAACATGCTGTGTTTTAACAATCTCCACTCTTTTGCAGCTCCAGAGCTAGAAAACCTTTTTCAAAAACTGACACAAAATTTACCTGCCTACATGAATATCTAATAGAATTGAACTGCCAGCCAGTTTGTCTTCCTTTATTTTAGGATTTAGACAGAACCCTCATCATCTACAGCTTAAAACAAATAAACCAGGGAGAGAATTTCCTGAACACAAGTACCCATGGCAGAGTGGATTATTTTGGATAATTTTGCAGGCAAATGCTGCACTGTTAGTGCATTTGTCAACATTAAATTTAAAAAAAAAACCAGATTATTCCAATGTTTGGTGAAGATGTGGGGATCACAAATCTGCTCATTTATAGGTTCTGGGAATTTCAGCCTCTCCAAATCCCACTGAAACACCCAAGATGTTCCATTCTTTGTTCATTTAGGGTCTTTTGATGGTCCCTGACTTGTTCAACTCAGACATTGCTTTTTAACCCAATTGAGTCAAATTAACTTCTTGTCATTTGCTGAATTCAGTAGTGGAAATACAGGTTGGGCATGTCTAGACAAGGTTTTTGTCTCCATCCACAACCTGGTAACTGTATTATTCACCTCATGGAAATATATCTGTGCAATTTATACAATATACACTTCAAAGGAGTGCAGGTGTGAAGGAAAATTACTCCTGAAACACAGGGAAAAAGCCACATTTACTGCACTCAAGGCTGTAAATGTTTCCTCTAGCTCGAGTTGTAAATGCCAGTGATCTTATTGCTAAAAAAAGCAATAATGACAATAATAACAGAGCTCCTATCACCATTCCTGGGCTCTAGTTCCCACAGGATTTGGAGATTTATTGCCTCTTGCTTTGTGCAGCATCAGAATTTTGCTGCACTGTACAGAAATGCTCTTTTCTAGGAGTTTGCCACTTGTGGGGCTTTTCTTTCCCCTCTTTCAGTAATGCAATTAATGCAGACCAGCAATATATGGAATTAAGGGGTGGGTTTGAGGGGTTGGTTGGGAATTCTTCCCTGCACTGCCATTGTTTACCTTTTTTAACACAACCTGCTTTTACAATTATACCACAGATCCAAATGGGACACATTGTCCCAAAATTACTCATCACAACAGTATTCAAACCCTCCTAAAATCCCATCTAAGACCAATTCTAATTCTGATTTTTATAGGAGTATATTTAGCTTTTGGCAGAACTAATTTAGAAGAGGTAATTGATTTTGGAGCAATCACACCAGGCTTGTTGAGATGAGGGCATTTTAATAAAAATGCTCATAATAATTATGAAGTGTCCTTTTTCTGTTTATTGAAACATTTATTTTATGAGTGTCTCCTCAAGAAAAAAGAAAAAAAAAATTACCAGGTGGCACAGAAGAACAATAAAAGAAGGATTTATGTATATTATATANCTCCTCTCCCATTACCTCATGATGATGTTTCACCCCCAAATCAAAATTCCAAATTTTATTTATTTAGGGTCAGGGTTCTCCTGGCACAGCCTTGGGAGCAGCTGAGGCTCATTTATCTGATCAGGTTATTTGGGCTCCTCTGCATTTGTGGAAATAAATTTATTTTTTCTTTTCCAGAACCAAACACCACCTGCTTTGCAGAAACCCTGCAGCCATCAGAAGCAACACAAGCACGTCCTAAATCTGTCTGTCTGAAAAAACAAAAAGGCCTCGAGCTTTTATCTTTTCTATTCTTGATAATTTCTTGCCATTGGTTGAGCTGTAAGCACCTAAGCTAGGCTGAGTGCGTTGAAAAAGAAAAACAAAATAAAACAAAATAATAATTAAAATGAAATGAAATAAAATTAAATAATAAAATAAAATAAAATAAAATAAAATAAAATAAAATTAAATTAAATTAAATTAAATTAAATTAAATAAAGTAAGATAAAATAAAATAAAAGCAGTCTAGTTTTGAAATATATGTTTTAGTCATGCTTTATGCATAAGGAGATGAGACAGAGGGAGAAGGAGCTTTGGAAACCCCTTGTATTCTGGTAGGGGTAATGCAAGCACTGGGAGATTCACCTGGAGACAGAATTCTAAATAAATGTGAAATTTTATTAATTTAAGAGCCAGATAAAATATCTGTGAGATATAGAGCTGTCCAATTTTTCTCTTTTGCTACAGTAGACAACAATTTTTGCATAAATATTAGAAAACTGACATTTTAAAATGTCATTTATGAAACACCATGCCATGAAAAGACTCTCCAGAACAACTCTTGGCATTTTCCCACTGTCCATGCGAGCAGGGCAAGGGATAAATCAAAAATGTTTTGGCTACTGGTGAAAAGGATTACAGCAATAACAAAAATTCCAGCTGGGAATTGGGAAGTGGAATTACCAGAGCAAACCCACAGCAGTTCTTCCAACACCTCAGAAATAGAGCTTGGAAGCTTCTGTCCTTCAAGGAAGGAAAATGAAGCACCCAGTGGAATTTCTTGAGAAGAAATTGGGATTTGGTGCCACCATGAGTATGATGGAGTTGTCTGACAAAAAAAGGTCATCAGGGCTGAAGAACAAAGTCCAAACACAATTCCTTGTCTTGCTGTATTTGATCTCAAATCTTATTTTTCCCTTCAAACATTTGCAGTGGATCAGGTGCCTGTGTTGCCTCAAGAGGATGGGAAAACAGGAGAGTGATGCTGAAAGGTCAATGCCAAGGGAGCTGGAATTTCATGTTCTTGGTGGCATTTTCAATGAATTACTGTGGATTGCAAAGAGTAGAAAAATCTGAATAAAAGCAACGTTAAGGAACGTGCAGAAATGCTGCAGAGCCCTCAGTGCCATGAGCACCCAACAAACAGCTTGCAGTCATTTTTATCTTGAAGAAATACAAGATTGACTCATGCTGATCTATTTCTCCAAGTAAAACAACTTGCACAAAAGTAGGTTACATTGATCATTGCATGCCCAAATTATTAATTACAAGTTTTATGGGTTTCCAGTTTGGTTTTCGAGGCATAGCATTATAAATCAGGCACAACCTCACCAGCACTGCTGCTGGTTTAGATTGGTGTGAGGCAGGAATTGAAATGTAAAAGCTCAGAGATGTTGTATCCTTAAATGACATATCTGGGGTAGGGAACTGAAATTCCTGTTTGGAAATGTGACCAAATATGGAATAAAATAATACTCCAGTAAAAGGGATATATTCTGTCCATCTGGACATGCAAAAAATCAGTTGTTGGGCTGGTTTTTGTTTTGTTTTTTTTTTCTGACTGTTGAAATGAAAGCACTTTGGATCAATTTCATGCAACATTAAATATTTGTCTCAACAGGGGTTTTCAGAGCAGGAGTCTTCACCTACACCACTCACCTGTGCTCTGCATAACTTGGGTCACACACACCCAACAATCCATAGAAACTCTGCAGATTCGACTGAAATTGTGTGATCCAGTGCAAAAATGTTTTTGTTTTTTTTTTAACCCTTAATCAGGTTGCTAAACCAACTTTTTATTTTTAAGTGGCAGTCCATCTGTAACAATTTCTGCTCCACATTTCAGTCTCAAAAAGCTATTTTTAAGTAACACTGAACTAGGGACATAATTCACATAAAAGATGGGGCTTTACAAGTGGGGAGTTTACAAAGAGGGGAATTCTCTTATCTGGTGCAATGAATGAGATCCAAGTGAGGGAAAAACATTGGCCAGAAGTAAAATTCTTTCAGGGTTTTGAGAGGTATTTCTGTTAAAATGGGCTTCTAACAGTAACATTTAGAAATTCAAAGGAGTTATCATCACGTACAAGTGCATGAGGTGACAATTTGCTGGTGTCTTGTCAGACATAGAGACATAAAGGCCAGAAATTGGGAGAAATTTTGTACATCAGGAGGAATTTCTTCATGGAAAGGGTTGTTCAGCCTTGAAATGGGCTGCCAGGGAGGTGGTGGAGGCCCCAGCCCTGGAGGTGTTCAAGGATTGACTGAACCTGGCGCTCAGTGCTGTGGGCTGGGTGGGAAGGTGAGGATCAGTTGCTCTTGGGCCTAAAGGGTGATAAGGGTTATATTCAAAGATTATAAAATATAGAATAAAAGCAGATGTATTTGTGCAAAAATCTTTTTTCAAGAGAATTAGGCCAGAAAGAAGTGGTTTAAGAGTTTCCTGTGAGGTGAGAGATGGTTTAAATCTTCCTCTATTACCTTAAATATTAATGATTAGCAAAGTTCCTGAATTTGTAGTACCATGACAGCATCACAAGGAGTTAATCTAAGATGTGTAGAGCAGAAAAAGAAACGTCAGGAAATAGAGGCAAGTGGGGGCATGGCCAACTGTTTTGGTTTAAAAAGAAAGTTGTCTCCTAAGGAAGATAGGAGCTTCTCTTGAAATAGAGAATGTAAACACCCTTCCCTCTGAATTATTATAATTTTGAGATTAAGGAGCTCTCAGGCAAAGATATGGGAGTAGGAATAACAGTTTTTTATTAGGAAAATTAAAAATACAAATGCAATTGTACAAAAAATGCCTCAAACACCGAGAGAATCAGAGCAGTCCCTGCCCCCTGTGTGTCAGGGAGGTGTCCCAGCACCGTCCCATGGGGGCTCAGCCCTCCTGCAGTGCCAGCTGTGGCTCTGCTGCAGCAGGGATCCTGCACAAGGGGGGAGTTTTCCTCTGCCGCTCCAGGGCTGCTGCAGATGGGCCTGGGCTCCCTCTGGCAATGCAGGGGGCAAAGGCTGCTGTGCTGGGCCAGGCTCAGATTGGATCCAGGTAGGAATGCTTGGCTCCTCCCCTGGGCGGAGCATCTCCCCATGGGATGCTGGGATTGGCTCAGCCCTGCAGGGACACTCAGTGGCCATGGACAGCAGAGAACTGCCCCAGCTCTGACAGATGAAAGTAGAACACAAATCCTCAGCCACACCTTGCAACCTAAGACGCCAACAAGAACAGTTAAAGTTGGCGTTTTCGACTACAAAAAGCTGATGGAAACCCACACCAAGAGAGCTGCACAACTTCCATTCTCAGCATTCAACAAATAGGAAACAATTTTGTGATATCAAAACGTGGGGATTAGAAGCTGTATTTCAAATTGGAATCCAATCCTTGCTGCAAAACTGGAATCCAATCCCTAACAAAAAGGAACCATTGGAACCACTGGACAAGGACAGTGTCTTCAGCCACCTCAGAGCCTGCCTTTATACCTAGAGAAGGAAGGCAAGATGAAAATCCAACCTGGCTGAGGCTTCCCAGCTCAGTGGGAAGCCTGGAAGCAGGCCAAGATTTATTAAAATCCTTCCAAGTGCTTGCTGGAGTGCCAAGCCCATAATGCAGGCTGTAGCCAGCAGTGAAAGGGATAATAAGGTGTGGGCTGATAAAGTCAGAGCTCTGCAAGGATTAAATTGGCCCCACAGCTTCATTCCCACACCCCATAGGAGAGGGGGTTCATTGTTGGGGAAATGATGCTGCCTGCTCCCTGACAGCACCACTCTGGCAACCCAGATTTAATGGGGAGCAATTTCCAAGTTTGTCTCCATCATGGGGCGAAATCAGGAGGTGGCTCATCCTTAATGGATGTTTTTCCTCTCCAGGCTGATTGTGCAGAAGAATGGAAATGGCTCATTTGACACACATGGCCAAAGGAGCCCAGAGTCCTGACGCACTTTCAGAGGGGTTTTAAAGCCACTTTTCTCTCCAACAGGCAGATGAGCGGAGTGGCAATGGAACAAAATTTCAATTACAGAGGAAAATAACCACTGAGTGAAGTTCCCAGGTATGAGGTGTTTTATTGCCTCGGGCTCTGAGGATTTCTGGGAGCCAGAGTTGATAACAGCTGATGCCTCAAGATTTAGCTTTTTTGTTTTACAGATTCTGTGATGCCTTAGAGTGTGGGTATGGGCTTCATATCAGGGGATGGTGAGCTCTGTGCACAGAGCAGGGAGACAAAACAATTCCTGCTCCAGCTGGGCACCAAGGACAAATGATCCAAATCTCAGCCCAGGAGCACAAACCCCGTGGGCTGGAGAGAGAAAAACAAGCAGGGTGGGACTGCAGGGGCTAAAGCTGGAATGGGACAATGAACTGCAAGGTGCAAATGGAGCAGAACTGATCCCAGGGAGAGAGCCCGGGAGCGCTCGTGCATTTTGGGGCCATTTTGGTTCATCTTGGGTGCAGCCCTGGCTGGGCTCTGGTGCTGCCCAAGGTGCATCCATGGAGGCCTTTGAATAAATCCCTGCTTTATTCTTTAGCTCTGTCCAGCCTCTGTTCTAGGTCAGCCCTCACAAGGCAGCAGAACTTACATCTGGCCACACTTCCCCCCTTAGGCACAGGGGGGATTTCCTGGGCTGTTTTGTAACATCTGATTTCCTTTTTTCTCTGGGCAGTGGAGTGACAACCATTAAACCAGGATTCCTGTAAGAATCAGAGCACAAAAATGCCTTATAAGCAGCTGTGTTCAGTTTTTCACGTTTACAGAACCCCCTGCTCTGCTCTTGGTATCAGCTATGAGGCAAAAAAACTATCAGATGGAGCCATGCACGTTTTCCTTAAGAGTGCTGCTGTTGCAAATTCTGGGAAAGTTTTCCAGTCCCAGGTCCTCAGAAACATGCTATTATCAAGTTTCTAAAGTCTGGTACTCATTTAAGGGCAGAAACTGCAATCAGATGATTTGCAACATCATCTTCTGATCAGTAAAATTAGGCTGCAAGCTTGATAAGGAATAATAAATCTCTAATATCCTCTCTCCCCTTGTCTGTCTTTTCCAAAATACTAAATTATTGCCAATCAGACTATTTTTTTTTTTGGATTATGCAACATCTACTTGCTACTTACAGGGATTAATTTGGGGTTTTAGTTAGTTAATTGGCCAGTCATTGCCTGAGAAACAGGAATCATAGAGTATGATTGGAAGGGATTTATAAGGATCAGCACAGTTTGATTCCAAGCAATATTTCCAAAAGTTCTTCAGAAATGGATTTTTGCCTCACCATCTGTCACACCCGTAGGTATTAATGTTTTCTAAGACAGGTTAGGTGCATGAAATAAGTGATGGAGAAGAGGCCAACATGGAGCTTTTATTATTTCTTTAAATATGTAAACTACAACTATCAAAAAAAAATAGGAAAAAAACTTCAATTAAACAAACATTTCAGCTCTAAATGAAGCCTAGCTGACTCAGTGTTGCTACATAAACATTGGTTTAAGCAGTAACTGATGCAGGGAAGAATCAATTAACAGGCTAAATGGTTGTGTCAATTTGCAAACAGAATTAAGAATTAAATGGAGAAACACCAATTTGTGGTTACTCAAGGTCTGGCTCTAAATCTCCTACAGAGCAAATATCAGCCAAACAAATACCAGCAGTGGTAACTTGGGGGTTCTAATGCTCATTTAATATTTCTATACTATAAAACAATCAACATCAGCTCCTTGATAGCCCAGAGTCTGAGACACTTCCAGCACTGAAGCAAAATTAAAATCTTGAATGGATCAGCTCTGTTCCCTGTGGTGTCCAAAAGCATAGCAGGCTAATGCACAGATAAATTCTCTGAATATCTCTATTGGAGCTTTATAAAAGCAATTACTGAGTAAGATAACCAGGGTCTCCCATGCCCTTCCCAGACATCTCTTTTGGTAAAATTAGAATTATATAATACTTTTACCACATCAAAAAAATAGAGTTTTCAAGATGCAGGCTGAAATTTCTTTTCAAAATCTCATCCTAGAGAATCACTTCCAGGCTAACAATCATAGCATTCACTTGGGAAGCAAAACTAAAAACAAATTCTGAGTGAAAAGGGCTGAAATTGTGTTCCCTGAAATTCCAAGGTGGTTGAAACAACGTGTCCATGAACATGGATGTAGAAGCATCATCATTTCCCTTCATTTTGTCATGGAGATGAAGAACTAAAAAGTAAAATCATTTGACTAAATGCAAATTAATTTAATTTTTGACCCTGTACTCTGTCAGAACCCAGGACATCCCTCTGGCTGACCTGGATGGCTCAAGCCCCTGGCAGGGGGATCAGAAACCTTGGCACAGAGCCCAAGACACCTGTGCCTTTGTCTTTGACACATAGAAAAAATTACCAACCTTATACGAGGATCTGCAAGCCCCAAAAGTTTAAGCAGAATGATAGTTGGTTTGTCACAGGGTGAAAAGCAGAATTTTGGGGTTTTTAGAATGGAGGTTCAGAGGCTAAGATGGGTGAATTTGGGCATGCCTTGTCCTTTTCTCCTTCTTCTTGGCCTCCATCTTCTGGGTGATTTTGGCACTTCTGGATTGGTTTAGAGTAGAGAAAGACTGTCTAACATAGGTGATAGGTATTGGAAAATTATTGTAAATTAAGTACAGGTAGATCTTGGTATAAAAAGACAACACCACCCTGAAGGTGGGCAGTGTGCCATACACTGAGCTGCTGGACTGATCTCAGCAGTTCAGAGAAAGAATGGAATAGATAAGGGAAAATAAACAACCTTGAAAACCAGAACAGGAGAATCCTGACTCCTTCTTTGACTGCCAGACTGGGATAAAGAGACTTTCCAACACATCTCGGGGTCATCTTGATCACAGAGACTCCCAAGAATCTCATCTCCCTTCATGGGATGAATCAGCCCCATCAGTGAAGTCTCTGGACAATTCAAGTGACCAGAGCAACCAAAAGGCCACNTTCATAAGAGACAAAGAACAGAGCTCTATTCATGCTAATCTTCTAAAGATATACATTAAATAACCTTGTTGCCATCCATAAGCCAATTCTACAGAGGCCTATTGTTATTTGTCAGTATGCTCTACCGCTTGGGAAACTTTTCTGCTGTATTTGCAATGCTAACAAAACTTCAGTCTGAGGCCTGTTCTTTTTTAACCATTACCTAAAAACCCTCTAACTTTAGGAATTCCAACAATGAACCACCTTGGAAATGCGCCTTCTTTTCCATGAGTTTCCCAGGGGGAATACCTGATCCATGGAACAACTGCAGATCCCTAAAGCCAACAACAGCAATCTCAACATTTCAATCCAATTGACTTCATCAAAAGAGCTTCCCTCACTAGATCTTTAAATGATGGACATTTATAGACCACGTTCAAATCCCCAACATCCTAAAATGCCCAGAACGTGAAGACAAAGGTTGCCAGCAGGAATTAAGGAGTTAATGAACATTTACTGGGATTTACTCATGATAAATTTCTCAAGGAGAAGGGAGAACCTTGGTTCTAACTCTGCTTGGAGTAAACTTGGAAAAAACCAGAGCTTTCCTCACCCACACCTGGAATTATCTTGCATGGATGGATCCTAGGAGGCAAACAGGGTTACCATGAGCCAATTCCCAGTACAGATTTATAAACTCCCTCCACCACAGAGGTGGGCTATAAATTATTCTGTTTTACTTGAAATGGCCCTTTTTGGCCCATTCAAGCCATGTGCAGTTTGCTGGCTCATATCAGTGATTGAATCTTGCATTTCTTATCTGCAAATATTGCCAGATAAATTGGTAAAATGAAATTATTTCCCTGCAGGGTTCCAGTTTTCTGTTGAATGCAAGATTGTGGAAATTTTTGGACAACCCATATCTGTTTACCTATTCTGTGGGGAAAAAAAATAAAATTTTAAATTTGTTTCTTCTAATTCTTTCTTTGCAATGTGTTGTGTTCCAGAACTCCAAGAGATGCCTGTGCAAGAGCACCAGGAGAGAGGATGTGCAGCACTGATTATGGGATTTAGTTGATAATCCAACCTGAATATCCTCCCTTTATGGGTGTCCCCAGAGATCAGAAGGGTGTGTGTTTATA
>WBNQ01056944.1:1263-16316 GCA_013401375.1 Spizella passerina | reverse complement strand
CAGCACTTCTTTCTGTTCCAGCCTTTATTTCTCTCTGCAGGCAGCCCAGGCTGGCACAGAACAAAGCTCAGGGTTTGTGCTGTGCCCCTGCCCCAGCCTGGAGCAGCCCAGCCCTGCCCAGAGCACAAACCCAGAGCTCTCTGGCTGCTGGACAGCCCAGACTCATCTGATGGATGCTCTGCCATTTCCCAGAGAATTAAGGCACTTTGTTACATGATCAGTTATTATTATTAGCTCTGATTCTAAGTTTCTTTCATCCTTGACACCTATTAAGAAGGTGTCAAGGAATTAGGAATAAAGCTATTAGGAATAAACACAGCAAACAAAGGGAAAAATGAGTTTTACCTGCATTTTGTAGAAATCCGTACCAGTCAAATGTTTCACTGGGTGTAGCCTTGATTCCTGTGTAAAAACAGGAGATCCCATGTTAAATGTGCCCTGGATGGCTGAGCTGAGGCCCCTGAAGGCTTTGGGAAGCCCAATAAAGCAATTATTTCTGCAGGCACCCTGAGCCCCCTCAGCAGCAATGCCAGCTGTGCAGCCCTTCCCCAGTGGGAAATTTCCTTCATGGGAAATGCTGTACAACCCCCAGGGCTTGGAGCTTCCAGCAGCACAGCCCTGCTAAACCTGCCTGTAAAACTGCACCTGGGACAGCTCCACCTGAGGGGGGACAGCATTCCAGAATAACCCAGGGCAGAGCCCTCAACACAGAAGGAAATAAATCAAATTTATACACAGCTTTAATATTAAACTGTCCTGAATATTAATGAATGTGTTTTCCCTTACGTTAAAGATTAATTATCTTAACGATGAAACTATTTTATTAATTTATTTAATCACTTATTTAACTATTACCTCCCAAGGGACTTAAATATAAACTAAACATGGGCTAAACAGATTCACAATGAGTTATTTCAACAGCACAGCCTGGAAAAGGATGTTACTTTCTTTGAAAGCGAAATACACAAAGTGGAATGAGTTTTGGAATGCACAGAGAGATATTTTTAATTAAATAATTAGGAAATGAAGCCATCACACCTAATGTGTGATACATTATATATGAATCACACACAAATACTGAGCTGTGCTTGGCTCTCGCTGGGCTGGGAACTCCCCCTGGAGCATTTTAAGGAATTTGGGGCTCCAGGAAAGAATTCCCACCCTCCAACCCTCTGCAGAAGCTCAGAGCTGCCCCAGTGTCAGCTGCCCTTGGGGATTCCTGCTGGAGGGAGCTGGGACCGCGTCCATAGAGCACCCAGGGAGGGGAAACTGAGGCACAGACTGAAATTCTGCTCAATTAATGGCAGAGGCAAAAAGCTCAAATTTGCACAGAGAGCAGCCACAGGAACCACAGGAACCACAGACAGGGAATCCTGCAGCAGGATCTCAAAGCTCTCACCTTGGCTTTGCACATAAATTTTCTTCCGAGCATCAGGCTTTAAAGAGAAGGAGAAGAAAAAAGCTTTCAGAGTTCAACCTCAAAATATCTGTTCAATCCTCAGAAAAACCCCACACTAAAGAGCAACAAAACACGTGTCAGTGTGATTTTCTTCTGACTATTGAAAATCAAAACTATTAGATACATTACGTAACTCCAAAAACTAACAATGTAATTTATATTTACTATGTCCATTTACAGTACCAACAAAGAGGAAAACACAATTACCAAGTTAGTACAAATACATATTTTTAGTTTTTCTCTGTATCCTCTCTTGTGATCATTACCCTGTTTTTCTGGAATAAAACCAATTTCACCTGTCTAGCTGAAATCAGCACTAGTTCCCAGAAAGCTGTTGGTCTTGGAGGACTGGTTTTGAAAATCCAGTTTATATTTATCTATAATACAATTTATAAACATACCATTTTCAGAAACTGCTGTCAAATATAAAGACTTGCCTAGACTGGAAAACTGGTGCCTGGTGGTTACTGTAGAACATTCACAAATAAAAATTACAAAATAAATTACCTTAAAATAGCTGTAGTAAAAGAGGTAATTATTACACTTCCAAAATCACTCCTGAAGCGCTGTTATTTAATTTAGGTGATTAAAGAAGCAATTTCCTATTTCAATATCTTTCTATAACTCCAACTGTGGATTTGTGGAATTTTTTTTTTTTAATGAAAAGAAAATCAAATCAGAAACAAACTTCAATTCTGGAACCAGCCAGCTCAGGAAATAGGAAGCCACAGAAGTGATTTTTTTCTTTAATTGCAGAGATTTTGGTTTTCCCTGTTGCTCCTTTGTGGCTGCCCCTCAGTCCCCTGCCCAGGCTCTGCAGTTACTAAAAATGAACTGGGAAAAGAAACTGGAAGAAAAGAGGTCACCAAAAAAGTCATCTCCAAGCAGCTCACAGATGGGGAGGAGGTGGTTTCTGAGAATCAGGGTGAGCAATGCCACCAAAATTACACAAAAAAGCAGCAAATCCACATGGGAATGAAGTGGGGGAGAAAGAAACAGCTCTGTGCTACCTGGGGATATTCCATGGACTTCATCTTCCTTGAGCTTTTGTGTTCAAAGGATTGAAAAATAATAAAAATAGTTCAATGCATCATCACATCATTTTATTACCTAACAGTGGACCTTCTCTGACTAACATTTTGAATTTCCCAGCATGATAAAAATGATAAAATGATAAAAAACCCCTGCAAGCAATGGGACAGCACTGCCAACCCCAGGATTGAACTCTGGAGAAAACAGAGCAAACCAGGAAAAAGGAGGTGGGAAAAGCAGGGGGCAGCAGCCCCAAAACACCAAGTTTCAGAGAGAATTTCAAGTTCAGCATCCTCGTTCCTGCCCTGCAGGACCCCAAAGGGCTCAGGGAGCAGAAACAGCCCTGGGACAGGGCTCAGGGATGCACTCACTCTTTACAGATCAATTTTCTCCTATGTTCTCATTCTAAATGGGCTTGAGCAGAATGGAAAATGAAATGAAAGGAATGCTAATAAAAGTGGCTTAGGCAATTCTTCTGCACCAGTTTTATGCTCCAAATAAAACGCTGACCATGAGCACGAGATCTTTTATAGCATTTCAAACTCACCTGGAATGCAGATCATTGCAAGGGCTGGGTTACACACTTCAGAATTAAGGTAATTTATAATTTATCCAGTGAAATGGAAGAGAGTGTGTTGGGAGGGACAGCCTTTGGGCACAGTGCAATGCTGGCATGTTTGTGATGTGCATTCTTGGGCGATATCCCAGCTAACGAAGGAGGAGGAGCAGGGCAGCTCAGAGCAGTGGGAGCTCACATGTAAATGCCATGAATACCATGAAAATCATCAGTGGGAGCTGTGGGGGAAGGATGTGCTCATGCTGCTCACTGTCTGAAGCAGCAAACCTGAGCCCTTTGCTCTGAGCCTTACAGAGCCAGCAGGGCAGGAGCCCAAACCCTCAGCATTTCCAGCACAGGCAGCAGCTGGATTGCAGCTCAGGATGGGACAGATGTGCCTGCCATTCCCTGCAGCTGGAATTCAGCTCAGGATGGGACAGATGTGCCTGCCATTCCCTGCAGCTGGATTGCAGCTCAGGATGGGACAGATGTGCCTGCCATTCCCTGCAGCTGGATTCCAGCTCAGGATGGGACAGATGTGCCTGCAACTCCCTGCCTGCCCCAGACCCCAAACCCTGCATCACTCTCACAGGCCCCCAGTACAAAGTGTTCAGGTAAAATCAAAGCCTGGTACCTAAAAGCACTTGAGGTGCTGATTCTGGAACTATTTAAAGCTCAGTTTGGTTTCCTCTCCTTACACTCTGTTACTTTTGTCCTTTTCTTGCTTAATATCTCTGACAGAAGCTGTGCCCTTTCCCTTTTACCCATCATGAAGTTCATTGCAGTAACTATTAAAACCAAATCACATTTGTAAAATAAAATACCAAATCCCTTGTCTGCTCATGTATCCTTTCAATACAAACAGATTTTAAAAATCAATTAATGCTGGGGTAAGGCATTGTATATCCTGCACTCTCAGTGATTATTTTTGAGGCCAGAGTGCATTAATGGCTATCCTATGATGCAAATTGGAACCAAAGAGGTGCCAAGGACTTTGTTTTAACTTCTTGCATGAATTGTTCAGCCTCAGCTGGAGTTTCCAGGGTGAGGTGAGTGAGCCAACACCTCCTGCAGGAGGGAGCTCCTGCCTTGCTGCTCCCATCCCCAAAGGCTCCTGCTCACCCCTCACTGGGTGTGCTGATCAGCACACAGAAAAATCAAATCTAATTTACCTCTGTTCCCAGAGCTGACCAAACAACTATTTTCAAATTATACCTCCAAATTCTGTATTGTAACTAATGCTGTCTGGAGGAATTTTGTCCACATAAAGTTTAGTAAATGATGCCAAAAGAAACAATTTGGCATCAGGAGAGACTGGGTAACAGCAAATGATTTGCTTTAAATGTTAGAGAGAAACACTTCCTGAGCTGCTCCACACTCCCTTCTAATCCTGAAGAGCTTTAATGCCAGACCCCTCTGACTGCACATCAGCATGAAATGCTCTCTGAAAGGACAGCAGGGCTGGGAACAATGCAGATTATTGCAATTGTCTGCATATTTAGGGCACATTTAGGAGCATGCATATCTGCTAATACAGTAAGCACTGCCAGCACACCAACATACCCACTCTGCTGCTGCCAGCTCCTTCATTTCCACCGTGAAAGCCACTGCAAACCTGGTTAAGGGGACAAAAATAGTTGGGATCATCTGCTTAAAGTGTTTCAACATAAAAAAAAGTACTGCAAAAAAAAAAAAACAACCTTGATAAGAACTAAGATCAGAGGCTTACAGAGCTGATCCCAGCTGAAAGACAAAAGCAGGCTTTGCACTTGTTCCAGCACAAAACCATGGTTAAACCAGCAGCAAGTCATGGTTAAACCAGCAGCAGCTCCTCAGGCTTTGCACTTGTTCCAGCACAAAACCATGGTTAAACCAGCAGCAAGCCATGGTTAAACCAGCAGAAAATCGTGGTTAAACCAGCAGCAAACCCTGGTTAAAGCAGCAGCAAGCAATGTGTTAAAGCAGCAGCAAACCCTGGTTAAAGCAGGACCAAACCCTGGTTAAAGCAGCACAAAACCCTGGTTAATGCAGCACAAAACCCTGGTTAAAGCAGCAGCAAACCCTGGTTAAAGCAGAGCAAACCCTGGTTAAAGCAGCACCAAACCCTGGTTAAAGCAGAGCAAACCCTGGTTAAAGCAGCAGCAAACCCTGGTTAAAGCAGCACAAAACCCTGGTTAAAGCAGCAGCACAAAACCCTGGTTAAAGCAGCACAAAACCCTGGTTAAAGCAGCAGCAGCCCCTCAGGCTTTCCTGGCAAGGTGAGTGAGTGAGGATTCCTCCAAGAGAACCCAAACCAGGTTTGCCATTTGCCCACATTACCGCACACGGCAGCAGCAGCATTCCCAGAAATGCTGAACCAGAACTCCTGCTTTTCCCTGGTGACACAAACCTCATTCCCCTGCGTGTGCTCTGCAGGAGCTGCTTTAAGGGCCTGCAATGGATTTCACACCCCGAGCTGGCAGCTTTGAGGTTATTGAAGCCCCTGCAAACGCTGCCTTTGCCAAGCTGCACGTGCTCCCTCCCCAGATCGTGCAATTATCCTTTCAATACATCACATTAACAAGCATAAAAAGATGTCACTTCTAAGTCTACAAAATACTGTTCAATAGGAAAAAAAATACCCCAGAGGGGTACAAGCACCATTTAGAGGGATTTGATTAAAAATGAAACACTCATAAGGGCAGACAGTGTTCAATAGTTTGTTTTATGGAATGTGCTGGGATATTGTACTGGACAAGTAATCTACAATTCATGATGCTTTCTGCTTAGAACCCTGCAATCAATAAAGAAAAGAAATCAATGTTTCTTTTAATAACCATGCCATGAATAACAGCAGTGATGCTACTGGAGAGGAGGCACATTCAGAATAACTTCTGGAAAACTGAGATGCTTTTCCTCTGGCAGAGAAAATATTGTAAACTGCACAGGGATGTCATAATACATTTTGAAAGATCATAGATAATTCAAGCTGTTAAGGTATACTTCAGGTTCCCAACTCAATACCATTAAAAAACATTCAGTAAAGCAGATTTTGTATTAGCTGTATTTGTGACAGATGACATTTTAAACAGAGATGGATCAAATGGACACACTCAGAGATTGTTTTTATGTATTTCTCATTTTGCACAGTGCTGAAATCCATCTGGCACATTAGATATCTTCTTCTTTTCCTTCAGACCCGTTTAAAGAACAACTTCTGATTATTTGATAACAAAAGTAAACAAGTACATAAATTTTTTCCTGAGTGGAACCTTAAGCTGCTCTCAGCTCCAAGCCACGCTGAGGCACAGGAACGTGCCCTAATGATTTTTCAATGAGTGTGATTAAGTGCTGTCTTTAAAATCTGTTTGCTTACCACATTTTATGGGGATTACAGCCAGAGCAGCACATCTCTGCCAGTGCCAGGTGAGCCAATAATGGCTGGGAAATGGAGAGGCAGCAGCAAGGACAGAGCAGGACACAGGGGCCTGGAGCAGATCCTGCCTGGCCCAAAATCCAGGGTTCCTCCCCCACCACGGCCATGAGCAAACACTGCTGAGCCAACAAACCTTTGGATCAGCCAGGAGAAAACTTCTGGGGACATTGGAACCATGAAACATGCTCAAAACTCTTCTCAGTTTTTAGTAATTTCCTCTGGTTTAGGATCAGTTCTTGCTCCACATTTGATGACTACACTGGCATGGCACCAGAGCTTTCCAGGCTTTAAAACACCTGAAAATGCTCCCTTGTCATTTCCCCTAAAAACTGAGAGAATTTGCTTAAAGACTTTTTTCAGTCTTTGCTCATGGGCCCAGGGAAAGGATCAAATTTCAAAGGATGAAAAAGGAGAAAAAATAAAATTTAAAAAATCTGTTTGTACCAGAGGGATCCAGTTTTCAAGCAGGCATTCTGTGCACAAGCTGTGTGTGAGGAAGAGCAGGGCAATCAGGGAAAGGATCAAATTTCAAAGGATGAAAAAGGAGAAAAAATAAAATTTAAAAAATCTGTTTGTACCAGAGGGATCCACTTTTCAAGCAGGCATTCTGTGCACAAGCTGTGTGTGAGGAGGAGCAGGGCAATCAGGGAAAGGATCAAATTTCAAAGGATGAAAAAGGAGAAAAAATAAAATTTAAAAAATCTGTTTGTACCAGAGGGATCCACTTTTCAAGCAGGCATTCTGTGCACAAGCTGTGTGTGAGGAGCAGGGCAATCCCAAACAAACAGGCTGCACACAGGCTGCACTTTCTGATCAATCTGCTCCCCCTCCAGCACTGAATCACAAACACAGGCCAAGGTCACCAGGATTTCAGCTCTCCAGAGTTTTCTGCTGCCTCCACACCTTCAGTGCTTCCAAGTGTGTGTGGGAACCTCCTAAAGGTCTGCCCCACACAGTGCAATTCCTGTCAGAAACCCAGCCTGCCCCTACCTGGCTCTCTCCAGCACTGCTCCCATCACCTGGCGCTTCTCCTTGCATTTGATGTCTTCATTGACATCTGTCCCACCAAAGATGATCCCAAAGGGAATTCTGCTCCCTGCAAAGCAATCACAAGGTGGCCAATATGTCATGACCACAGTGAAAAAGTGCATTGATAGCACTGACTCACCAATCTGAGCAAAAACCTCTCAAAAGGAAACTTGAATGTTTATTTTTTTAGCATTGTAACCCCACACACAATAACTGCACCTTCACAGGACATCAAACCAAATGGGAAACAAAGTTTGTTGATAAAGACAGAAAATGTACCATAGATTTCAATTTGTATTTGAAAGTTAAGTGAGCTGTAAGATCAGGATTTATTAGCATTGCTAATTTCCTCATTACTCAATGAGAGAGCAAGCAAAAAGAACGAGAGACTAATTACCATTCTGGCTACTTGGGAGAATTTCCTGGCATTTGTTGATATCACACTCTAATGTTTGCAGGTGGAGGGAACTGATGTGCACTATCAAAGCAGCACTGCCTCTAATCTCCCAGAGACAGACTGTAACACCATATCAAATCTGCACTGCCTCTGTCATAAATTAAAAAAGGGAATCATTACGATGCCATCTATTGGGTGTGCTGATCCTGTCAATGGAATTTGCAGGATGAGGCCAGGCAGATCAATAGCATGGCAGCAATGGTAGTGCAATCACTAAATTTCTAAACGTCCCAGGAGCCAGGAATGTTCTCTGGATCCCTTTTTGTCCCAAAGTCTGCAATGACCTTTACACTTTGGCTGTGAGCATCTCAGCAACCTCACTAGTACTGTCCTGCCTTGCAGAGATTTTTGGTTTATTTCTCTTTCAGTCACTGCACAATCACCTTTTAGAGCAGTGTAACTGATTTATTGAAACTCCTGAGCTTTTGTAAGGTATCAGGCTTTTCAGTGAAAAGATAACAGCAACAGCATTAGGGCACTGCCATGGGAGTTAAATTCCAGTAAAACTGTACTCCAATAAACATTAAAATTCAACTTTAACTTCTGTTCCTCAGCAAAAATGCCCAAAAAACCCCAAAAAAGATGGTGCTCAGACTTTCCATGTGCTTCCTCCAAAACAATTCAAGGTCTTGTCAAAAAACCAATCATGTCCACGTTCCAACAAGCCTTAGTTCATATGTGAGCACACTCATTTCACAGAATTGGTTTGTGTTGGTATTTCAGTCCCTGCTGGAAGCAGAGCCCCTGTGGACAGGAGCAGCCCAGCAGAGCAGCCACAGCAATCCAGGCTGTCTGCACACCCCCAGAACAGCCTGGGGCACTGCTGAATCCAAACCGAGCCCAGGGATCAGTGCAAGGTGCAGTTCTGTGCCTTCGGACAGATTCCTGTAACTCAGGCTGCTCTCACTGAGGATGCACAAACTGCAATTTCAGCAGGCGAAATTACTGTCTGTAATTCTCAGAGCCAGTGCTCCCAGCCTATCATTAGTGGCAGGCTAAAATTTTGTTCTCCGTGGCTAAAGAGAATAGAAAATTTTATTATTTGTCTGATAACATCCTGTCTCCTGCAGTCTGGCTGACAGGAATGTTATTTCACGTTGAAAAACCCGATTCATTTTTGAGCAGAAAAATGAAATTATCCTCCCTGCTTCCCTCCATTCGAGCCCAGCTCTCCTTAGCCAAGCCTTTGTCCTCTGAAAGAACACATTTACTGAAAGGATCTAATGTTAATGTAATGCTCTCACCCTGATGTAGTTAAAGCACTTAATTACCAAGAGCACCATGTGGTTTGAAAGTACATTTATTTAGTTCTCTCTCTATCAGATCTCCCATCGAGAGGGATTTTCAGCATTTCTGAACGTTTGCTGAAATGGATAAACAGAGAGAGGATATTCTGTGTGGGTTTATCCATGTACAGCCACATGTAGCAGCTAGGATTCATTCTCTTCCCTTGCAGGACTTTTGGGAGGTATTTTTATTGCAAAGCAGGAGGAGGATTACCTTGCAGCAGTCTGCCTCCTTTATAGAGGTGAATGGCCAGGGCTGCATCAAACTTGTCTGAGGAGGTCAGGTTTGCTATTTCAGCTGCACTTCCATACGTGAAAGCATCTTTAAGAACACAGATGTGACCTGCAGCCTGTAGATGATTCCTTCATTATTGGGACAAACAGAAAGAGAATAAAGAAGTCACTATTAATGTTCTAGCACACCAGTGTATGAGGCAAACTTAATCAAAATGTTTTCCCTCAAACTCTGCTCTTTCAACTTAATGCCTTTTTTGTTCAAGCAGACATCAACAAGGAGCTGTTCCCAAGGCTGGTTTTTCTCCTGGAAGATATTTGTTATCTTCACCACTGTGAAGCCACAGGCACCTTCCAAGCAAGGGAACGCTGCCTGGGCCAAGCCTGATCACCACAAAAATCAGAACAAATGAAGTATGGTCAGGACCTTCCTGACTCAACTTATTATGCTGAAATAATCCCTCCTTTTGAAGGGAGGTGTCAGAATTCTTGTGTCAGGCCTTGCTCTTGGAGATTCTCAGCTCCTTGTTCTGGAGAAAGGACACCAGGTGAAGAAAGCACAAACGTGTCCAGCTGGTCAATGCTGCTAAAAACACAGAACATCCAAAATGAATGCACCAAGAGAGCCAGAGAGCTGAGCTGTGTTCCCCTTCTGTTTGATGGTGGGTTTAATTGCTTCTTGTCTCAGCTCAGCCATTTATAAACCAGGCAAAGGATTACTGAAATATAAGCACNTGAGGCAAACTTAATCAAAATGTTTTCCCTCAAACTCTGCTCTTTCAACTTAACACCAGCAAACACCCAGAGCAGCAAATCCCAGCTGACACTGGGTGTTTGCACTGCCAGGATCACACAAACACCACAGGAACGTTCTGTGCTTATCCCGTATCGCGGCACTGATTGATTTCTCATCATGTATTAATTGTTCTGGCATTACAATCTTGCTAGCTCATTGACTGCCTGCATCACCTTCTGATTACTGCACAGCCTCCCCAGAAATGTGATTTTCTGTGATTTTCTGTCCTGCAGAAGTTAGCAATTCCTGCAGAAACTGGTGCTAAAAGTGCTGTAAGATGTCTGGGGGCATTGGGAGGAAGGTGCCAGCCCTGGCTGTGTCAGACAGAGCTGCACTGGCACCACACGTGGTGCAGGATTCCCTCCTCAGCCCCCAGAGAAACTCCTCTCATTCCACTGCTCCAAACCAGACCAATAAGTGATGATAACTGCTAGTAAATAATAAAACACAGCCATACTTTAAGCTCCTTATTGACACTGCTGAGCCACTCTTAACAGCAGCTGCCCCATGGGCTGGTTCCAAGCACCTGCCCTGCCCTTCACAGGCTTTTACATCCCAATAAGGATGCCCAAATCTCCCAGGCATTCCTTGGGATGCTGCTGCGTGCATTCCATCACTTCACAGGTGCTCATTAAATGGTCTAAAAGGGTTTTTTCCCATCAGCATTCCAATTACCATAAATCACTATCATGTACAAGCAATATGTTTGCATATTACAATTAATTTGAAAATAACTCTCTCAGGACAGCAGGAATCAAGAAACTCAGCCAGGAATTCCAATCAGAAGTGATTTTTTTTAAATATACCAGGGATGCCTACTTCTCCTCCACACATTCCACAGCTCCACATCTCCCTGGGGAATGGCAGCTGTTCTGCAGTAAATACACAGGGATTTCCCCAAGTGTTCCAAGGCTCAGAGACTGTGCATTACCTCTACAACTTCAAAATTATTTCTTTACACATTTTTATTCTACTCAGGAGCACGTAAAAAATTTGCATACATCTTTAGAAGGAAAAATAAGCAAATATTCCCAGAATAATTCAAATTCCCAGATTTAAACAGGCCTTGATCCCCTGAACATTCCGCTGAGTTTGATCTCATTAATCACAAGTTTCAAAAGATGCATCTATGGAAATACACGAGTGTAGAAGCTGAGTTATTGGGTAGTATTTAAGTGCTGAAATTTACAGGGTTATTTTCATATTTTCTAAATGGCTTTTCATCTTTATAACCAAAAAAGCAGAGTGATTTTCACACATATGCTGTTACCAAGGAACATGACTGGGGAGTGCTGCAGAGTTCTTGCAGGGATTTTTTTGGAAGACTGATCTGTGTGTGAAGCCACAGATGTCCCTGAATGAGGCCCAGGCACAGGAGACTCATCATCCATATCTCTTCTCCTCCTGGCAAATTCACATTATTTTGCCATTTCATAAACAAATACTTGGTGAATGAGAAACAAAAATTAACCCAGCTCCTGCTGTCTGGGGAGCAAAGCCAGCACTGGAAATGCCAAATCTCAAGGGTACATTTCTCTCTATCACAGTTCCTAACCCAGGAGATAAATCCCCAAGAGCCTTAACAAACCCTGAATGGTGCTTGGATCTGGAATTTGCCTTGCCCATTCTCCCCTTCTGCTGAAACTCCCACGGAAGGCAGTGCCATGGCTTGGGGAAATACTATTTCTAAAGTGGAGTTGGGCTGTCAGATCCCAGATTTTGGGTGTTTTTCTAAGCAGAATGCATCAGGCAGAACTTCAGCCATTCAGTAAATGTGAGAGAGCATTTTTAGCAGTACATTACACTGGCCACTGCTTACTCTGATATTCATACACACCTGAGTATTCCCAGTCCCCCTCATTTTAGCATTCAGGAAATTAATTTCTCTTTGTTTGGTACATTTTTAACATTCTTTGGAAATTACAAAGCTTGTAAGTGCAACTCTCAAGCGTGTTCTCTGGATCTACACTGTGTGCAGAGATCCTGCTAAAAGCTACAAGCCTTTCCTGACACATTTTCACTTTGAGATTTCTGTACAAAAACCATTTTTCTCTAGCACATCTGTGAAATACCAAGCGATGTTTTACAATGTTTAAATTTTTATTCCCTACATAATTGATCACTGCTTCTCACGTCTCCTGGCTAGCAGCCTCCCCTCCTCCAGCATGAATCTGCAGTTCACAGGTTTGCACATCAGGAAACAGTTTTGGAGCTCCAAACACAGCCTGGCTGATGAGAAGGCACAGGAGCTAAAAGTGTGCTTATTTCTAAGGTATTATGGCTGTGAAACTTGCTCTGTTTGCTGTGATGTCTTCCTTTCAGAAACATTTACCTTCTAAATTTCAACTGATATTTAATGGAATTACTTGCAGACAAAGAATGTTTGATTTCCAAAAAGTTCCTGGTAGGTGGATACACTGACACTTCTTGAATGGCACAAAATAGGCTTCATCCAAAAATATTAATTATCTCTCTCCCTCAGCTGTCTGCTCTGCACAGCAGCTGTGCACCAACTACTGTTAAATGTACATGGCACAATTCAGAGCTTGTTGAGGGAGCAGAGTCCCTCCACTGCCTCTCAGAAACTTGGCCAGACCTGAATACTCACAATTCCCACTGCAGCTCATCAAGTTACACGAGCTGAAACCCTGCCTGGTCTCCTGTTTTCTTTGTGAGTGATCTTATTTTTTCAGAATTGTTAAAACAACATGTCCTTCATTTCCCTCTCAAGCCTCTCCTTGAAGCAACATACACAAATTGCACTGGCATGAGCGAACTTTGAATAAAATTCACTGTGAACCACAGAAATTCAAAATGTGAGTGAGGATGGGGACCAGCTCCTCGTGTCTCTGTGCTCTGAACTCAGTAACCGAGCTTTGCAAGGGGCAGAGAACTCTGCAAGGCTTGAACCCCTGTTACAAACAGCTCTGCAGTGCACACCATGGTGGTACCATGGGCAGCCCCTGCAAACGATGGGTCTCATGCCAAGGTGCAAAGAACACCTGGCCTGAAGGTTCCTGCTCTGGGGATGGCCACGCAGGGCCAGCAGGGATGTGCCAGCAGGGATGTGCCAACCTGAGCAGGGCCAGCAGGGATGTGCCAGCCTGAGCAGGGATGTCCCAGCAGGGATGTCCCAGCCTGAGCAGGGATGTCCCAGCTTGAACAGGGCCAGCAGGGATGTCCCAGCAGGGATGTCCCAGCCTGAGCAGGAAGGTCCCAGCCTGAGCAGGAAGGTCCCAGCCTGAGCAGGGCCAGCAGGGATGTGCCAACCTGAGCAGGGATGTCCCAGCAGGGATGTCCCAGCCTGAGCAGGAAGGTCCCAGCCTGAGCAGGAAGGTCCCAGCCTGAGCAGGGCCAGCAGGGATGTGCCAACCTGAGCAGGGATGTGCCAGCAGGTAAATCCCAGCAGGGATGTCCCAGCAGGGATGTCCCAACCTGAGCAGGGATGTCCCAACAAGGATGTCCCCACCTGAACAGGAAGGTCCCAGCCTGAGCAGAGCCATCAGGGAGGTGCAGGAGCTCCCAGAGCTGCCCTGAGGACAGGAGACAGGAGAATCCCCTGCCCTGGGAGTGTTCCCCTGTGGGATTCCCACCCTGGCACACAGGCTAAAGTGAAACAGTAGAAATGCCTGGATTACTGAATACTCCAATAAATGTCTAGGCTCAAAACCAATTGTCCAGAGGAATGATAAGCACCGTTGGATTTGTGGTTTTAATTCTCCTGCAGCTGATTACCTGGAGATTTACAGAATGGCTGTCTTAACTGGCCAGTTAATGAGAGCCAAAACAATTTCTCCCTCTCCAGAAAACATTTACGTATTGGCAAAACAGTTAATCTAAATCTTTCTAATTAACCTATTAATTCCAGATTTCTAGTCCTCCTTACTACCAAGTAATAAACGATGAACAAAACGTTTCAAGGGGCAGGGAAGAATAATTTCTTTTCTTCCTTGACACCTCTTTGATCTCATTTCTAAGGTTGAACAATGGCAGTCTGAGCAAAGACTTTTGCTTAGTGCTGTATTTATTCATTGCTCATATTTTTTAAGGTGATTAAAGATTATGCACACCAATAGGAAGAAAGCCCACAGCACATTCATTATACCACTTGTTTTAGCAAGTTGATTTTTAGCCAAATTAAATTCTGGTACCTTTGTCACCACTTACTTTAAAGTCAGGAAATGAATATCTTATTTATGAAAAGATGAAGCAGTTATTGGAAGAGCTGTAATATCATAAACAGAGTATACACTGTGATATTAAGCCATAAAATTAATCTATGCTGGCAAGCGTTCAACCCGGCGACAACGCCATTGTTTCATTTATATTTAACCAAAAGTTCAAAATTTAAAAAAAATCAGGTAAAGGCCCCTTGCTAAACCGCTGTAGCTCAGGACAGTGTGCTCACATGTTCACTATCAATATCTGTAATCAAAAGACTTTGATATAATATATGAACCCTTGCTTTTCTGGCTTATTCAGACTTGTTTTAACTAGAAACAATGCAGAACCTGCTTTCCACTAGATTAGCTCTGAACAGCTCCAGCCTAAATGTATGTCTGACTTCCCTCAAAGTGGAATTGAAGAAGAAGGAAAGTAAATATTTGATTTGTAAAGGTACATAACCTCATAGAGGAAAATTGAGCAGTGATGTGCCCCACAATAACTAGTCTTGTACTATCCAGTGAGAGCAAAGGGTAAGATACAAAAGGAAATGCAGAATGCCACAGGAACTCTGCTGGAATGTACAGACATACAAACAAGTATATATATATTTTTATATATATTT
>WBNQ01056943.1:0-17040 GCA_013401375.1 Spizella passerina | reverse complement strand
AAAAAACTTTCAAGTGTTTCCTTCTCTGGCAAGTATGCCACTGAAAGGATTCAAATGTCTTTGCATCTCTGACTTGGGGATTGGGATGAAGATGTTAGTGAGTGGTTGCTCCTGAGGCGTGTGCAGAGACTAGAGGTTTGGTCTAACCACTGGAATGTTTGTTGTATTTTATTAGGGGACAGTTCTGACAGCAAACAGCTTGTACAACTCACAGAAAAACAAGTTCAGGAATTACCTTTGTGAAGAGCATACTGATAGAAAACCCCAAGGCAGATGTGCCTCACCAGAAGATGTTTACTGAGGACTTGCTGTGCCTCCTAGGACCCCATTTTTCTTGCACTAACATTGTGGCCTTGCTGCTAAGTAGAAATTGCGACCAGCAACAAGAGGTGATATGAAATTAATGGTAGTAACAGAGACGTAAGTTGCTGCTTTCATGTGGATGAAAGAAGAATTTATGTCAAGGGCATTTAATTTAATTGTAGTGGTCTTGAGTGGCTGTACTAAAATTACCACTTTGCTCAGAGCTCCTTCAATCTTTTGGTATGTTTAAAAGTGAGTACAGAACAAACTTATTTCTAGAAAAATGTATTGTGGCTTTAGCTGGGTACAAGAAAACTGTTTCTAATGTATTAGATGGTTAATGGGCTGTGTCAGGCTTGTGGAAAGTAATGTGCAGAACCAAGCTCATATGTTAGTTGAACTTGGACTCCAATAAAGATACTCTTGAGTAGATTTCTGTGGTATGATTGAAATGTTTACAAGCAAAATTCCTTATATGCTTTTTGACATGTTTCTACAGTTCAGAGACTTTACTTAAGTGTGTTTACTAAAGCTGTTGTTTGGCTGTGTCTGGGTGTTTTGCTGTTTCATTGATCTTGGGCTTCTGGGTCTATAGAGAAGTTACTGGAGAGTGCTCAGGCTGATATTTTTTAAAACAAAATCTCCTGTGCTGCTAAAATTGCTGTCTTGTGGGAAGACAGGGGGAAACGAAGAAAACCCCAATGACTTCCAAAGTTTTACTTTAATCCTACAAATGACTGCTGGCTGACTGGAAAAGCTACTGGAGCCATGGAGTTCCTGCCCAGCCTATGGCTGTGCTGGCAGCTGGACCTTTCTAAAAAGTTATTTATCTATTGTCTTTGGAGAAAAGCCCTGAAGCATGAGATAGCTGGGAGCTCTGGGAGGGAATGGCATTTGGCAACACAAATTCTTTCTGAGGAAAATGTTTGGAGAACTTCCGCTGGGGAAGATTCAGTCCCTTTTTGGTTTTTCCCCTAAGTGACCTATGAGTTTTAAAAAAATTAAATGGCATTTGAACAAAACACCTTGGTCTTGTAAAACATCAAGTCCTACTTCAATTTTAAGTGTTTTAAGATACTTGTAAGGGCAACTAAATGGAAGTGTAGTGCTTATGCAGGTAATACTCCTAGGAAAAAAAGGCTTTTTTTATTTTTGTGCACTCTATCTGATGTAAATTTGCCTTTTCTGTGCCATAACCCACCATTTCTCTGGACCGTGTAAACTTGTATAGGAGCTGTGAAGGTTCCAGATATTTGCAGCAATGCTATTATGATAATTTTGCACATGATTATCGATTCCACTGTAAGAGTGTAGGTTAGTGCTTATTCCCCACCACTATTATACCAATCACTGGCAAACAATCTGTGGGCATTTATGTGGATGTGTGCTTTTCTGAGCACTTTCAGTAATCAGGGATGAAAGCTAGCATTTCACTCCTGATCTCATTCTGAATGCTCATTTCCTTTAATAAAATAAATCAGTCCCATCTAATGCAACTCTTTTCCAAACACTTCTTCAGTGAGAAGGAACTGGACAATCAAACATCCAAGCAGATGAATTACTGTTTCAGAGTTGGTTAACATAATGTCTTCTATGTTTTCTTTCTGCTTGAGGCAGCTACAGCATCCACTGGAGTGACAGCCAGGTGGATGGCCAGAGTTTGGGGATGGGGTGAGGCAGAATAAAAAACTCTATTTGCCCTGCTCTCTCTATCCTGACAAGGATAGGAAATCACCTTGTCCTGGTTTCAGCTGGGATAGAGTTAACTTCATCTCAGATTTAGTTATTAATGGATTTATCACCCTTATTTATTCCTTTGTGGAGCATCAGAGATGTGTACAACATTGCTCAATAGGCAGGAAAGGGCCAAGAAAACATGTTCTCACATCAGACCTTATAATTTAGAAGCAAATTGTGCAGTCACAGCATAGTGCACTTCATTAAGTTGTCTTATTGGTCTAATAATTGCTTGTCTAATAAATGAGCTTGTTTTCTATGTAAAAGTTGTGTTCTTTGAATACTGACCTCATTCTTTTGTCTTTGCCTTTTGTCAAGTATAGTGTGCAGGGTTTATATTTTGTGCTCACACAATGCTGAGTGGCAGCTCTCCTTTCTGAGCATGCATCTCTATTGCCTTTCTCAGAGAAAAATGGTAAAGAAAATTATATTCCCCTTCATAAAGGTGCATTGGCTCATTCGGAGATAATTTTGATTAGTACCTATCTCATATTTGTGGTGTAAATTAATTAAATATTATCCCTAAGTAAGTAAATGGGCCTATTACACAAGATCCAGTTGCAGATCAAGGTCTGTAACCATGATTTTCTAAACCTTGCCCAGTTATACTGAAACTAAGCCTGGCAGTTGTTGAGTTAGATTTGGTATGTTAGTATGGCTACAGAAAAGCATTCTATAACATCTCCAGGGATGGGCAACGTTTTGTGCATTGTTTCTACACTCTCTAAACTGCTTCCATTGTTTTTAGAATAACCAAGAAAGGAAACATGAAAGGAACAAAGCTGCCTGCCTAGCAAAAAAAGGAAAATATCCATGACCAGCTGGATCACTTTTTGTCCACATTCCTGGTTTTACTGGCTGTCCAGTAAAGGTCTTGCAAAATTGTGTTATTGCTTGAAGACCCAGGAAACTTTGTGAAAAGTGTGTAGCACAGTGCAGGCACCAAACAGTGATTCTCATGAACCTGGAGACCACAAGCAATGGAGCTTTTCTCTGTGCTATAGAATGAATGCATGTACAGAGGAGAGACTGCTCTGGATTGGTCACTGCCATGTTTAGCAGGAGCCTTTTTGTGAAGTGCTTTGCTTGTATCTTGCTGAGAAACACCAGTAAAGCCTAGCAACCTCAGGCAGAATCCCTCGTGGGAGACCCTGATGAGATGGCTTAAGTGTAAAGTCCCTCCTCTGGATTGGATTTTTTACAGCTGCTGGGAAGGGTAAATAACACCAGAGCTTTGTGCTGCTCACTTTTATTTCAAGTGGATAACTTGTGTAACTTTCTTGATCTATCTTTGTGTTCAGGCCATCTCTGCAATAGCAATCTGCCTGCTTGGATTCTCTTCTCCTCACAAGAGGAGGACCCAAGGCTCAGGCTGCAGCTAGAAATCAGTGTGTTTTTCTTACTGCTTGTCACCTATTGTAATATAATGTTGTGTTAGATGCCATCAAATTTATTCCAGGGGGCTGCTCTGAGAGGATTAACAGGAGGAGTAAAGCATGGATTTGGAGTTTATGAGGAAGTGGCAGTCAGGTTTTGGTGAGCCATTAGGGATTTTTAAGCATTTGCTGTGTAACGCATCCCAAATCTTCTGAATGGTTACTCATCTAATATTTTAATAAGAGAAAAAAAGTGCTGGGCAGCATTAAGCCTTTAACAAGGGAGGGGAAGCCTCAGTAGCCAGCAGAAGCCTAGTAACTTGAGCACAACCCTGTTTTTACCACAGATGTTTGAGCTGCAGACTGATGTGAGTTAATTAGAGCTCAAGCAGAAGATGTTTGTGCTGTGAAACAAGCCTGGAACATGTGGCTCCTTAATGAAGCTGTGGTATCCATCATGGACAAAGTGCTCAACAGACAGCAATTTTCTGGTTCAGGGACTCTCTAAACTGCTGCTCATCTACTCCTTTCCTGCTGCCACAGCTGATCTTGCACATGTGTCTCAGGTTAATTTTGCATGTGTCTCGGGGCAGCAGCATTTCAGATACCTGAATTAATTGATCAAAATGTATAGGGCAGCAAGGCAGGGCTCACAGAAGTGAAGGACATCAAATGAGAGGGTTTGGGTGACTAGAAACCTGTGCTTTGCAGTGCCTCTGTATCATTCTGAAAGCTGCTGCATTTGGCCTCCTTGAGCAGCCTTTGCAGGAAGGAGCAGCTCAGTGTAGCACAGCTCTGCTGCTCTCAGCAGCTGGAGCTCCATGAGGAAGAGCCAAACCAGAGCACAGGGGGCAGCTCCCAGCTGAAGCTCTGAGCCATGTAACACTTGCTGCACAACACAACTTTACCTGCATCTGTGGAAACTGATGCAGTGAGGAGCCAACTGAATGGTGCTGGCACTGGGTGTTCCCAGAATTCTCTCCCAGGTACTGCAAAACTCTGGTACATGGTGGGACCTTCATGTCTTGGGATGGTCTGAAGAGATGGTGGAGCCTTAGTGATTGCTGAAACAAAGAGCTGCTGGTACTTGATCTATAAATTGAGACATTATGGAGGGCATTTTACAACAAACTTGGTCATTCAGCTAAAGCCCTTTCTTTCAAACAGTTATTGAAAAACGATAGTTTTAACTGCTACTGAGTAGTCAGCATTTGTATTTCCTGCTACTGCCAGTGGCTGGATCACAGACACATGGTTTCAGAAGCCTGGGCTCACTACACACTACTCTTTTATCTACTTTACTTCACTGAAATTTTTCCACTGAAGTGTGCGAATCTCCACGTACCAGAAGTAATTCTATCACTAGAGAGTTTGACCTTTCCACTGCAAGTGAAGCACCTGAAATCCAGCTAAATAATGTCCTTAAGGGACAGTAGATTGAATTTAAATTGTCTAAGATTTTTTGGTGTCTTCTCAACAGGTTAGGCAGCTGGGTATAGATTAAAGTGGGAACTGGACATTAGAGATAATGGGATTCATATTTTATGTTGGATGCTCCTCTTTGTTCCTCTGAAATTTGCTTATCTAAAGACTGTTGGAGTTCCTTCCCCTTTAAGTGAGGCTTTTCTCATGCTGTTCCTTGCACTGATGTTTCCTTCCTGGCTGAGGGGTTTTTAGTGTCATGTATACCCATCATAACATGTGAAAGATGCTTTTTAAACTAAAGTGTCCCCAAACAGGGACACCTTTGACAGCACTGGAGAATATGCTTCTACCTGCCTTTGGTCTTCAGTTTCTACCAGTGCAAAATTAAGTTTGGGATTTGTTTTTGGGGAGAGAGTGATCCAAGAGGAAGATGAAAGAACATGCCCCTGCTTCATATAAAACAGATGTAATTGCATCATGCAATTCACTAGTGGGAAGTGTTTCCTTAATGAAGGTAATGAAATACCCCACAGAGAACAGAGGAGGCATCTGCTTGACTGTTGGTTCAGCTTTCTGCTTCTGACTGGCAGAACACTTCAGCAGTAGTTCTGAAGTTACACAAGAAATAATTTTGGCGTTGAATGGCATTGATCTCCTCCCCAAAGCCAAACTGAAAGCTTAATACACGACTTCTCTGTAGATTTCATAGCAGATTAAGTCAAATATTTAGACTGGGTTGTGTCAGCAAATACCTTCCCAGCTGGAAGTGCCTGTCTGAGAAATTAGGTGTTCCCTAGGGAGCCCAGTGGTTCTGCCCCTGCTGAAGTTTTGGCTGAACCCTGTGGTGCCTCTCATGGGATCAGGGCTGGAAGCTGAGCTTTCTTCACTGGTCAGAGCAATTGTGGGTGAGCAGCACATTCTGTCTGTGAAGTGCTGGAGCATTTACCTTTTCAGATTAATTCTGATGGGAATGCTGTATGAGGAAAAGAAAAGCACCAAACTCTGTATGTCCAATACTTTATTCATTCATGATAAACATGTTTTTGGTCTCCTTAGGTAAACTGAAAAACCAATTACTTTTAAGCTTGTTTGTTCTCATAGAAAAGCTCAGTAGGAGTTGAAAACATACTAATTTGTAACAAGATTGATGCTGTCATATAAAATTTATCAGTCTGGTTCCAACACTGAAAATTTCTGGAATGTAGTTATTCCCTCAATGCTACTTGGTAGTTTAAGGAAAAGTTATACAAACAAAATTATAGTATCTGAAAATTCAGAAGGTGCTTGTAACTGTTCATTTACAATCTGTTACACTTCTGGAGGGCCCATTTCTTTTATGCTTTGTTGCAATTTGGAAAGATTTTCTGGGGAAAAGGGAAAAGATTTCTTTTAAACCACCCCTACTTCCAGCCTTGTCACTGCCTAATACTCACAAATACTCACAGAAACATGCTTTTAAATGTGACTAAAAGTTATTACACTGTTTGTAGCCATTATATCTGTGCTGGTGAAGGCAAAGGCATCAAACAGGGTAAAAAGTGAAGCTTGCACAAGCTGTTTTTATTGCCCAAACTAAAAGAAAAGATACACAGTGAAAAAAACCCAAACAAACACACCTGCTTTTAAACACCAAGGCTGTTGTCATACAAGGGCTTTATTTTAAACTACTACTGATTCTTTGAAGCTTTGGAAGTAATTCAAGGAGTCTGAAGCTTAGGCAAAGATGAAGCCCACACAAACCTGTTCAGCTGAAATTCAGTGTCTCTATAAGAGCTAACAATTGGAAAGCAATTTGAGTCTAATACTTGTTAAATTGAGTTAACTGGCATGTTTTTACACAACACAACCTATGCTGTGTTCTCTTTGAATGTGTTCACTGATGAGTAACTGAACATGTGTTTGGGTGGAAATTGAATCTGTGGAGGTATCTGACTAATTGATCTGTAGGTGCTAAAAGTAGTTCAGTGTTGAGGGGTAGAGAGCACAGAGTTCATTTCTGCAGGAGGAAATGAGGTGTTCTCAGTACGGAGAAAAGTGCTGCTTTTTCTGGTACTGCTTGCAATTAACTTTAATCACACCTTTGTGTTGAGTGGTAATGAGGAGTATGGTCAGAAAATCTGGTTCAAAGGGGAAAGCTGTCTTTGTTCTGCACCAGTGTTACTCACTAAAACTGCAGGAATCTTTGAAGAGGCTGGATGAGGGCAGTATTTTCCTGCTGAAGAAACAGAATAGGTGCTGTGATAAGATGGAGTTGGATGTTTGGATTGAACAAAGAAGAGAAAAGTCACTCATTGCAGCTAGGTTTGCAGGCAAGAGGGGGAGAATGTGGAAAATGGCTACAAATTGACAGTAAAATCAAGACTGGCTCAGAGTTCAGAAAGTCAATAGGAGTGCTGTAGAAGCTGAAGTATGTCCACTCTTTTTTTTTAACGGTTGTTTAAAGTGTAACAGGGACAATAGGAGCATACATGGACTTGAATCTCAAGGTGTAACTTTGTGTTAGACCTGTGTGGTTCAGCTATTTCTCATGTAGAGCTGTGGAAGTGAGCTGTGTCTGGGTGTTCATCAGGCACACAGAAAGCACCACTATCTGGGAAGCAGAGTTCATGCCCATGTGAGAAGAATCAAGAAGCTGCAGAGATTTTTAGGGTACTCTGACACAAGGAGGTCACTCTGTCTGTACTTGGATTTGAAGAAATTTTCAGAGCATTGTCATGGTAAATAGAAATGTAAACAGTACAGGTCTGCAAGCTCTCGCATCATAAAATGCAAAGTGCACAAACAAATTGTCACTAATTTCACTTTTCTTGTTGTTCTGACATGTTGAAAAGCTCTTCCTAAACACCTCTAAATGCTCATGTTCCCTTCTCCCATAAAATTGGCTTTTATAATCCTGAATCTCCTGATCTTAGAACTTTTAGGAATACACAGCTTTTGCAGTATCAGACCAAATAAACGTTGTGGAAATCCTGATTATCACTAGCACAGCTGTTCACATGAGTGTTAATTACAAAACAGCACCAAAAGCTTGTCTGAAAACCTTCCTCCTATGTCTTAATTCACTCCAGGAACTCAAGATGAACAGGAGCATACTGTCAGCTGCAGTTAACCTTATTTACCAAAAAGAGTTGGAATTTGCACCACAAAACTCGAGGGGAAAGGAAGGTTGAACTCTCCATCTGTGCAGACCTGATCCCAGAGCTCCTGCCCTGGGGTGCTGATGCTGGTGGGTGGGTGAGGACTGCTGAGTTTGTGCCCATGAGCAAGATCTTTAAATAACTGCCTCCCCATAGGTTACAGGAGGGCTTGGAACCCTCCTGTTACAGGGGAGGTGTTCACCCACCTGCTGGCCCTGCTCCCTGTGCAGCACCCTGAGCCACAAACCCTGGGTGAACCCAGGCAGAGCTGCTTTGGGCTGGGGCTGAGCGCAGCAGCTGAGAGGATGGCAGGGAGTTGCTTGGCTTAGCTGCTGATTTCAGTGGATTTTCCTCAAGAAGATTCCTCTGGTCCTTGGTGTTTGTTTCTCCTTCCACATGTCTGAATTTAAGCAATGGAAATTACAAATAAAGTAATATTTCCCACTGAACCACAGGGCATAATGTGCCTTACCATGAGATAGGAGAGTTGGCTTGCTCTTAGGGTCAGAAGAGACACAGTTATCCATTAGGATTAAAAGGTGCTTAAATTGGTTGGTAAATGCACAGAATTTTTGGGGTCTGCACAGGATCACCTTAAGCCACTCCTCAGTGTGGGAGAGAGAGATAACTTGAAAATTAGTGAAAATTAATGTGCTTTTGGCTAAACAGACCTACCATTCTTGCTCTTTTACCTTCAAACACCTTTGTGTAGTAGCACATTGAAAGACCATTCATGGCAATTACAGTTGCACAGAATAAATCTGCTGAGATAAAGGTCCAAGACACTGAGAAACAATGATGAGGATTTGCATTATGCTCCTGTTGCATGCTCACTGCAGGGGAAACATTCCAATGAGTATCACCATGGATTCTTGGCTCTCAGTCTAAAGGAAAATTTTGGAAGGAAGGAAGGAGGAAGATTGTGGTTTTGCAAAGTACCTGTTTGAAGAGATGGTTTCAAGATAAGTAAAATAAATTATTGTAATGAATATTTGAACAGGAGGCATTTATTGCAATTGCTGTGAAAAGGAAGAAAAGAAAATGCTGAACCTTCCAGGAGAGTTCTCAATTCTCCAGTTTATGCCTTTTGGCATCTGTTATTCATGGGGTGTCCTACATTCACCCTTCCTGCAAACTGCATTCACTCTTTCCCCTTCCCCTGTGCTGCATTCCAAATTTGGCTTTTTTTTTTTTTTTTCCCTGAGATACTGCCATGGCATGTACAGTACACAAGGCTAGAAAACCTTAGAAATATAATTGACCTGTATGAATTATTTACAGAAAGGCCCAAAACTCACTAACTCCAAGCAAAGAGGAGCAAGGAAGAATACAGGTGTGTTGTAGAGTGATTGAGGAAGCCCTGACTAGTGTTTATTAATTTATTAGCATCCACCTTCACTGATAGGATGCTCAGATCTGTTCCCTCTGAGTTCTCTGAGCTTGGGGAAGTCACATCACTGTCATTCAGTGAGGAGAGGTGTCCCTGAGGGCCTGCAGTGTGACTGGCACCTTTCATGCCTTTGCCAATGCCATGGTGGGACTGCAGGGACATATCCCTGCAGTAAATTTGGACAAGCTCCAGCAGTGGGCCCTGGGCACCTCAGGAGGTTCAACAAGGCCAAGTCCAATGTCCTACACCTGTGTCAGAGCAATCCCTGGTATCAACACAGGATGAGCAGGTGGAGAGCAGCCCTGCTCAGAAGGACTTGGGGGTGCTGCTGAGGAGAGGCTGGTATGAGCTGGCAATGAGCACCCACAGCCCAAAGTTCACTCTGTCCTGGGCTCCCTTAATAGGGACCAAAGCCAGCAGGGTGAGGGAGGGGATTCTGCTGCTCTGCTCTGGTGAGACCCTGGTTTGCTGCATCCAGCTCCTGGATCCGCAGCATAGGAGAGATGTGGATCTGTTAGAGTGGGTCCAGAGGAGGACCATGAAAGTGGTCATAGCATGGAATGCCCTTCCTATAAAGATAATAGTTGAGGCTGTGTGTCTGGAGAAGAGAAACATCTGGGAATAACCCTATTGCAGCCTTTCAATTCCTAAATGTCCTTATAGCAAAGATGGGGACAGGTTTTTTTAGTTGGACCTTTGCAATAAGGTGAGGGGTAATGGCATTAAACTAAAACAGGGTAGATTCAGGCTAGATACAAGGAATAATTTTTTTACATGGTGAAGGACTGGAACAGGTTGTTCAAAGATTTGGCAAATGCCCCTGGAAACATTAAAGATCAGGTTGGATGGGGCTTTGAGTACCTGTTCTAGTTCAAGATGTCCCTGCTTATTGTAGGGGAATTGGAGATGATCTTTAAAGGTCCCTTCCAACCTAAACTCTTTAAAGATTCTCTTTTATTTAAAGTGAACTGAAGAAAAAACTCATTGAAACAATGGGTGTATGGTCGTGCTAGCATAGATGCATTTACTGGCTTCCCAGAGCATTTACAAATGGTCTGTCCTGTTTATTTAAGAGCTAGATAACCATTTCTGGAAATAGCTTTTTGGACTTGATGCTAGGAACACAAGCCCTTGGTCTGTAATGCTTGACTGGCCCTGCCTCATTGCCTTGAATGCACTCTGAAACAGGAGAAGGTGCTGAGCTCAGCTGCTCTCAGCTCAGGGCTGTCCTCAGATGGAAGCTCTGATGTGTGCATTCACACGGGTGCTGACAAAGAAAGGCAGAGATCCTTGAAAGCTGGTGCCTGCTCACTGTCATTAGCACTTCTGTTGCTGCCTCCAAGACCAGAAGTAATGTTGATATTTGTCATAGCAATAGTTTTTTTGAATGCTAAGTTTCACCTTTAATGTCTCATGGCAGCCTGTGTCTATAGCAAACACCTCTGTGCTACAAATCATTTTAATGTCTATCACTAATGCTTTTTGAGGTATTTATCCTATTTCTCTGGATATTTTTATTGTAGAGGTGTTCTCTGGAATGGCTAGCACACTGATTTGATAAAATGTAATACATGCTCACTTCTGACTGATTGCTGTTGTCACTCACTGTGTGTTTGCAGCTCCTTCAAAGGCACAGCCCTCTGAAATCTGCCAGGCAGTGCCTGGAGCTCCTGGCTGCCAGCTTCCATCAGCAGTGAGCAGACAGAAAGCTGCCCTTTCCCAAATCACTTTACTTGCACTCCTGTTGCTTATAAAATTTGTTTCTCTTAAATGTTCATCTTTTCCTCTGGTGATCAGAGAGCCAGAAGCTTGTACTGCTCATTTCAGTCACTGTTCTGTGAACTGCTGAGCGCTGTCTGAACACAGCAAACACCAAAGATTTCCTTTTGCTTCCTTGCCTTTCTCTTTCACATAGCTATGCTCACAGGGTTAGTTAATCCCTTTAGTCTAAAGAGAAAAGGAGATTTAAGCATATTCTCCCTAATACAAATACAGTGATGTTTATGGGTATATGCAGTTCAGTGGTCTCAACAATTTTGATCCAGATTTGTGTGTCCTGGAGTCCAACAGCAATACTTTTCCCACATAAAACCCCATAAGCTACCCTTACTAAACTCCCACCTCCATTACTCCTGAAAAATCCAAACCACTTCTCTTTCCACCCTATCCTTTCCCCACACAGCTTACTGGCACTCTAATTATGATCCTGTAAGAGGAAGATTCACTCAAAGCCCTTATGTTCTGTGTGCATTCAGGTTATCTGAGCATAACAGAACCAGTTCTTTTAAAGGAGTGGTGTGGAACACAGGTAAGAAGACAGCAGTGACCAGGCTCAAACAAATTCAGAATTTTTCCCATTCACAATTGTCATCCAGTTAATTATAGAGGAAGAATTATTTTAATTTTACCCCCATAATTCAGATCCTACAACTCTACCCTTGTTAACTTCAAAGATTTGCATGCTTAGTTAGGAAATGTTTTACATCTGGTGGGAATCTGTAAGAATTACACCTAGACAACAACTTCCTTATTTTGTGTATGGCTTTTCCTGTAAGTTTTGGGAACTGTGGTGGGGTAGTTTTTTTTGTGTTAGTGAGAGGTGCCACCTTCTCCACCTTACATATAATATTGTATTTCTCTCTGAGTGGATCCCAGTACTCATCAATGGGTGAGTCTGCTTCTGATGCCAACAGTACCCTATCAACCCTTCCATTGCTTTTCAAATAATTTGGTCATAATCTCATGAGTTTAGCCAAGCACTGTGGAAAAAATAAGGCATACAAAATGAGAGAAATGAGAGAAAAATAAACTAAATGAGGTTAGTGAGAAGGTATATTTGGATATGGATTTGTCAAGGGATCTAAGGGTATGAGGTTAGTTCTGTGTGAAAGCAGTGCACAACCTTCCTCTTTCAGCCTGGGATGGATGCTTATCCTGGTGGGGGTTAGAGGTAGATTCTGTTCAAAACTCCTTATCTTTGTTATGAGTGCTACAAGGACACAGAGATATATTTATCTTTCTGCCAAACCTTTCTGGAACATTGCAAATGGCTGTCTTCTTGTCAAGTATCAGAGCCAGAGCTGGCCCAAGAAAATCCATCAGAAACCCAAAGTGCAGTGGGTTTCTATATAAAACTTGTCAAAAGTTGCCATCAAAGTGCAAGAAGGTCATTTAAACTTACATTGCTTTTCTTTTCTATGGTATGCATACTTAGCTGCTTTTAATTTACTTTGCCCTCTTCCTTATTTTTGCCGTTTTCCACGCCCACACAGCTTTTTATGATTTGGTAAAGAACAGGCTGTTCTTACTGGAAGTGTTCAAAACAGGCTTCTTTTACTGGAAAAGTGAGGTAAAAGAAGGAATTACCCCTCCCTTCCCAAAAGGGAACCAAAAAACTTTTAACAAGGTTGAGTGGCAAGTGCTTGTATTGGGGATGATTGACCAAGATTTCAAAAAGAAAGAAAATGCAAAATTATTTAACTGATTCCAGTTTTAAATCCCCCAACCCATGGAAAATAGCTGCTACTTGTTATTAAAATGTATCTATTCATTTCAATGCGTCCTTTTGGGAGAAGTTGCAATTCTTCATTTTTATACAAGTCCATATATATATTTGTGAAGGAGAATGACCTGAATACTGTGGTATAGCTAGTTTCCTAAATTAAAAAAAAACCCAATAAACAATCTTTTGGTTCATTTTAGCCAGAGGTTTGTGATGTAACTAAGCTGTCACTAATTGTGCAAATGATACATTTTGAGAGGTGGTTTGAAAAAAAAAGTCAGTTTGTGCAACAGGCAAAACAATATATTCCTAACAATAGGGAAAAGGGGTGAGTGAAAAGAGAGAATTGAGACTTAATACAGGAGCAGGAGGACTTCACCATCCTAAATTTCAGAACACAAACATGGCAGGATAATTACATTTTAGTAAAATCAAAGTAATGAACGTGAACACATTCCCTTAACTGAATTGTGCACTGGTGGGCTTGGAATGATATGTTGTCATTCAGGATAGAGATGGTGAATGATGTTTTCAGTCAGGAAAAGAGCTTGAAGGCCAAATGAAATAATGTAGAAGGTCTGAACAAAAATAACTTTGAAGGTAGCGTCAGCAATATAATTGTGTGCTATGTAGAATGTGCTTTGAAGGCCAAAAATACAGAAGGCCGTGGAGGTAAGATCCATCAAGAGTTCCTAGGGAGAGGATGGCAATGCAAACTCCTTGTGCTGGTTTGGCTGGGACAGTTTTCTTCTGAGTAGCTGGTATGGAGGTGTATTTTGGATTAGTGTTGATAATCAAGATGTTTTTGTTGCTGCTGAGCAGTGCTCACACAGAGACAAAGCCTTTTCTGTTCCCCTCTCGAGCAGTGAGCAGCCTGGGAGGGGACAGAGCCTGGACAGCTGAGCCCACCTGGGCACAGGGATATCCCAAACCATGGGGCACCCTGCTCAGTACAGACAGCTGGGGAAAAAGGAATGGAGGGAGGGATGTTGGGAGTGGTGTTTGTTTTCCCAAGTGATCAGTTCATGTGAGTGAGCCCTGCTCTCTTGGGGATGACTGAACATCTGCTGATGGGGAGCAGCAAATGAATTCCTTGTTTTGCTTTGCTTATGTACATGGCTTTTTCTTTACAGGTTGAAGTGTCTTTATCTCAACCCATGAATTTTTCTGCTTTTACTCTTCTGATTCTTCTGATTCTCTCCCCATGCCATTGATGGAAGACTGAGTGAGAAGCTCTGTGGTACTCAGGTGCCAACCTAAGGAGAGTTGAACCCTGAGAATTCTGCTCCCAACTTTTCCCAAACAAGGTTTGCTGGGAATGTAGATTATACACCACTAGGTTTAAAGCTACTTGCTCAAGCCTATGTTGGGAGTTTAGTAACAAACACTCTAGTTTGTTACAAGTGACTGCTAGAAGGTTAAGAGCCTCTTTTGTTTGCAAAAAAATAAAATAGCCAAACTCAACTTCTTCATGCGTGGGGTATGTGGGAAAGGTTAAATACTGTGTGTTTTCACAAGCTGAGATGTGAAAGCTCTTTGTGAAGATCAGCGCAACAAAGGAAGGACAAATTCTCAACACAGCTGATTACCCTGGAGCTTTGCTATGACAACTGTCTGTGTACCTTTTCCATGCCATAACACCAGGTTAGGGAAGGGCTGCTTTCAGTTTCAAATGACACAGAGCTGCAGGCTTTTACCTTATTTCTGTGCAGAGGATAATAGTGAGAATGTAGAACTTTCCCTATCTAGCTAGAGTGATTTTAAATTATTGTCATTCCTCATCACTTATGTGTCATATGATGTCAGCAGCAAAAGTGGAAATAAGTTTAGAGCCCCAATTCTCCACCTGTGGTAAGACAATCCTGGAAAAGACTGGTATTTCTGATATTTGAAGGTGTTAGGAGGAAAGTCTTTGAGGTTTAATCCAAAAATGAGGGGAAACTTGGAAAAAGGTAGCTGTTATGGAAGGTAGAAAAGAGTGCAATTAAAAAATGGCCAATAGGCTGTTAGCAGAAGGGTCTGAGTAGGAGATCTTTTCAAGGTGTTCCCATAGTAGGAAGAAAATGGTTTTCTAGCTCAATATTCCCTTTCCTTGGAAGTGAACATTTTAACTGAGGTCATTGAGATCATGAAAGACTTCATGGGCAAAAAGCCTCAAAGTTTCAAAGGTCAGAGCTGAAGAACTGAGGAAACTCATTCCAGGAGGAACTTTCCTCAGTCTCTGACATTTTGATGCAGAAAGTTAACAGATGTCTTTCTGGACAAGAAAGAATTACATGAAAGTTTCACAAATCCCAAGAAAAATGGAGACTTGAAAGGAACAGTTTTAGGAAGAGCTAAAGTGAAACAACTGAGAGGTTATTTATAAATGATGAGTATTCTTTCCAAGGAGTAAAAAGGATTCTTCATTACTGTGGTAGCAATAATGGGAAATGGCTTTCTGATTGACAGAGAGGTACTGTCAGCAGAAGAATAGGGAAGTGATTTACTGACTTTTTTTTCTTTAGTTACAAAACTTTTTCTTCCATCAAATGTCAGTAGAAAATATCTTTTATAGTATGGCCAGTTAAAAAAAAATTGACCAACATGATGATAAAATAGAAGGGTTTCTTCCCTGCAAGTGGATTATTTCTCAAAGCTTTAACTTGCTTCAAATGCAAGACAATGTTTTATTGTCATCTGTACTTCCCCCATCTCAGACTTGGCAGCCCAGAGTTCAAGGCTCCCTGAACCTCCTCAGCAATGGGACATAATGGTTTTCTAAGAAAAAATCCTGCTTGAATTGTAACATCCTGTTGGATGGAGAAAATGTCCACTCTGACTCTAAATATATTCTTTGGTGTAGAAATGACCACAGTTGACTAATTTTGGGTGAACAGTTTGCAACATCTTTTTTGTTGGTGGAAATAAGAGTGTACTTTTATTTTTAGTCTGAATACGTTGTCCTGGCAGGGAAACAGCCTGAGAACCTGAACTGGATGTTGAGTCCTGGCTCTTTCTAATGATGCAAGAAAGCTCCCATTTAGAATAATTCCTTCAGCTCTCTATTCCTCATTCATTGCTTTAATGTCAGGATGATAATACCTGTGCCCTTCCTGCCTGTTCCTCTGCAAAGCAACAAGAAAATACCATCCTGTGTAACCAGCTCTCTTCCATTCCCTGCTGCTGGCTGAGGATGGCTGACTCTTCCTTTTTAAATGAAAATTGAGTGGTGAATGCTGTCCTTCCTTACCTTTCTGCCTGCAGTGGGCACAGGATAAACCTGAAGAGGGGAGTCCAAGCACAGTCATGGATTAGTGTCCAAATAACCAAAATACAGAAACAGAGCACTTGTGTCAGCACAGAGAGAAAGGTGTTTTTCACAGTCTGATCTTGGGTCTAAGCAGGTCATTGGCAAGTTGTGGTCAGGTTTAGTGGCTTTTGCTGCCTCCCTGCTGCAAAGCACAGAAAGGATTCTTGCTGGCTTTGTGCCTTCAGAGGCAAGAGAGTTATTTAATTAGCAAGGCACGGTGTAGCTAATGGGCTTAAGAATTTGTGGGTGTTGGGCATGTGGGAAATCAGGAATCCCATCATAACAGCTACTCAGAATTACCATAACAGAAAACATACAATTTTTTCATGGATAAAAAGTTTCTTTTGAGATACTTGAAAACAAAGAGATTTTAATAATACAAGGTTTATCACAGTACCACTGCATTATAAAAGATACTGTGCTTTTCAACATAACAACCATTCTATTATGTGAGAAGTATAAATCTCTACTGGAAAATTGTTATGAACAACTTTAATGAAATATTTCAAATAATTTTTGGAGGAATTTCAGAATCTTCTGCTGTACAGTGGTTTAATCTGTGTGTTCTGAGATAGAGAGGGAAGGATTTCTTTGCCAAAATGAAACTTTTCTACCGGAAAGTTTATCTAACCCTTTATCTCCACATGTTTGACTAGGGTAGAAGTCATGATTCCCTGTGCAAATCATCTCCTTCTGGTGGACAAAGTTTTTAATAATACCTTGCATTTTAATGTTTATAAAATGCTGAGCTGTCAGATCTCTTCCTGTCTAATCTTGTCTGGAATTTTTTTAGAAGCTGTGTGACCCTGCAAACTCTTCTGTTGCCTCTTATGTTTTCCCTCACTTCAGGGAGAAAAGGTTTTGAAAAGTCAATGACC
>WBNQ01056934.1:0-15556 GCA_013401375.1 Spizella passerina | reverse complement strand
AGTAGAGCTCTAAATCAATTCTAAACCTGTAACCCACCTCAATTATTGCACATTTGTAACAGCCTATTGGGAGCAATGCTCACCAGTTCATCAGTGAAAAACTGTCTAATGATTGGGCTGGCAAATAAATAAGTCAAACAGGCTTTTTTGGAAGGGGAGTGAGTACACTTTTACTTCCAAATTAAAATCTTTAGTGCTGTATAAAGCAGTTGCTATTTAAACTGCCAATAATGTTTAACACGAATTTACTCACCACTGCCTATCACTGTAGCCAACACTTATTCNAAGCGGTCCTTAATGCGCTTATTAATCTGGCATTCTCCTCAGTGTGAAGCACATTCAGCTCTATTAATTTTTAAAAACCCTTTTTTATGGTGGACTGCAGATGCTTGGCTATTACTGAAAAGCTATTAGAAGTTAACACCTTTCTCTCCCCAGGGACTGGCATCATCCTATGCCTCCAAATGCCACCCTATTTTACATTATCAGCTGCTAAGACTGAGTATTAGAGACTTTTTTTTCTTTTTACTTCTGAACTGTTAATGCTATTATTAGCTAATGGCAGAGTTCTGCACAGAGTATAGATACATATACTCTCTCAATGTCTACAGCAGATGGGGTTTTATTTATCTGCCTTTGAACAATGAGACTTCTCATTCCTCTCATCCACAAGAAGAAAACTCACATGTAAACAAACCACTAATCTGATATCCAGGGATTGAGATTATTTTTTGCCTTTTCTCAACCTGGATGTTATGATCAGGTGAATATTTAGTAGAAAAATGTGACAGAAAAAAAGTCATCATCAAGCCTCAAAAGGGACCTCTTTCTCTTTTGGAGAGTATCAACGTCTTTGTGAAACACAAACACCCCTTGTATGAGTGGAAGCTAGCAGCTCTGAAAAAAATATTACAAAATGCTATTTCTGAGCTGGTAACAACTATTGGAATCGATAGGGTTTTGATTTTTCTGAAAGAATTTTTAATTCCAGCTACTCATTGCAGGATTTGCTGTTGTCAGTCTCAGCCAGAGGCTCTTCTGTTCATGGTTACCATCAGTTTTTCAGAATCAAACCACTGAGGTACAATGGAGAGTGAGTTTGTGTCTGTAGTCTGTGATTGCAGCATTTTCAGTGAAATTCACCCTCCTGCTAATTTTCACTCAGGATCTCAGCTTTTATCTGAGTAATGACAAGGAGCAGAAATCAGCATTTCTGCTGACCATTTTGAGCTGTGATGACTGAAGACAACAAACTAAAATATCATGGCTTGGAAATGCTCAGATTGTGCTTAATGAACCTAAAGTTCTATCAAACAAAATACTACAGAGATCATGATACAGCCACACTAGGAAATTTTCTGTATTAAATTTAGGAAAAATCTATATTCAGAATGCTTCAAAGATATGGAACAATTGTCTCCAGAACACTGTAGAAAGTTTGGCAGCAAGAAAATATTTAGGTCTAACCTGCCATGAAGAGATTCAGGAGCCAGAACATGAACCTGGATATTTGCACAGCAATTATTGGGGCTTCCTGTCTCAAGGTCAAGGCATTGCAAAGGCTGGAGGGAAGTCAATTCCAAATTCTGGCAAGTGTTGTGAAGGGAATTTCTTGCCAGAATTCTGATAATATTTGAACTTTAGCCACTATCTCTTAATATTTTCATTCATTAGCGCCTGAAGGACTCAGTAAAGACCAGGGCAGTGGCTCATAAATGGTGCAGACAGAGTTCTTTCCTGAAAAACTTTGTACTTTCTCTTTGTAGAAATATGTAAAATACACAGAGAACAGACCAATTTAAGAAGCTGAATACAGCATGGTCTGAATGTGAGGTTTGTTGGCAGAGAAAACTTGCTGTGGTCCTTGTGAAGTGAACATTGACAGTAGATGTGTCTCCATGCCATGGGGAATGAATTCCCAATGATCTTTGTTACATTAAAGCTATATTCAGTAGCATCTTGAAAAATGAAAAGATTATATTAGTGTCATGAAGAATGGAGCTCCTACTCCCCAGAAGAGGCACGTGGATGCTCCTGGTGAGAGCCAAAATAGCTTAAAAGAATAGACTTGTCTTGCTGCAAATCAATGTGGCCCTTCTTTAAATGACAGCCAAAAGATCCTAATGTATCCTACTTCAACAATTTTTATGGTGTGTGTCTGGGCTTTTCATTTTATTTGCCTTTTCCTTCACTATTTTAGAAGACTCTGGTGCAAAATCCAAGTTGCTGAGTCCTGTCCTAGATTTACGGAAGAACGTCACTGAGTTCAAATAACAATGCTGGAAAATAAAGTGGAAACGTTGACACTAGAGAAAATGGTGATTGAAGTGTGCTTTAAAACACACAATGACAAAGCGGGACACTCTGACCTGGGCTAGCGTCAGCTTAAAAAGAAAGTCATGAGGAGTGGTGGCTGCTTTAACTGAGAATTTGCTGGCAGATTCTTCTTTTCCTGGGAAAAGTAAACTCAGTGCTAAGCACCTGAAACATCTCAGTTAGATTTGTGGGTTTTTAAGAAATATGGAATAAAGGCATTGATATAACTTCATTTTTTCCTTAAAAAATGAATTAATTTTTTTAAGAAAAGAGTTTCAGAACAAAAATGTTAGAAAACTTGAGCGTAAGCTTCAGTTCCACCTTGAATGTCTGTTCTCTTTTGCTGTGCAGCATTATTAATGTACAGATGTTGGAAAGCTGTTTGGAAGGTAAGAAAGATATCAATTAGTCAACTTAAATTCATATTATATGCTCAATAGACCTGAACTGTTCCCATGGTGGTGTCCCTGCAGCCCATTCCACAATTGCCTTATCAGTGCATGTGCTTTTCCATGAGTGAAGTGCTTTTCCTCAGGTATTTTGCTGAACCACAACCCATTGTATGACAATTCAGCCTGGCTGTTCTAATGCCATTTCCAACAGCCTGTGCAAACCCAGACCAGGAGCAGAACAAACCCCTGGTGCAGTCCAGGNCTTAAAAGAATAGACTTGTCTTGCTGCAAATCAATGGGGCCCTTCTTTAAATGACAGCCAAAAGATCCTAATGTATCCTACTTCAACAATTTTTATGGTGTGTGCCTGGGCTTTTCATTTTATTTGCCTTTTCCTTCACTATTTTAGAAAACTCCAGTGCAAAATCCAAGTTGCTGAGTCCTGTCCTAGATTTACGGAAGAACGTCACTGAGTTCAAATAACAATGCTGGAAAATAAAGTGGAAACGTTGACACTAGAGAAAATGGTGATTGAAGTGTGCTTTAAAACACACAATGACAAAGCGGGACACTCTGACCTGGGCTAGCGTCAGCTTAAAAAGAAAGTCATGAGGAGTGGTGGCTGCTTTAACTGAGAATTTGCTGGCAGATTCTTCTTTTCCTGGGAAAAGTAAACTCAGTGCTAAGCACCTGAAACATCTCAGTTAGATTTGTGGGTTTTTAAGAAATATGGAATAAAGGCATTGATATAACTTCATTTTTTCCTTAAAAAATGAATTAATTTTTTTAAGAAAAGAGTTTCAGAACAAAAATGTTAGAAAACTTGAGCGTAAGCTTCAGTTCCACCTTGAATGTCTGTTCTCTTTTGCTGTGCAGCATTATTAATGTACAGATGTTGGAAAGCTGTTTGGAAGGTAAGAAAGATATCAATTAGTCAACTTAAATTCATATTATATGCTCAATAGACCTGAACTGTTCCCATGGTGGTGTCCCTGCAGCCCATTCCACAATTGCCTTATCAGTGCATGTGCTTTTCCATGAGTGAAGTGCTTTTCCTCAGGTATTTTGCTGAACCACAACCCATTGTATGACAATTCAGCCTGGCTGTTCTAATGCCATTTCCAACAGCCTGTGCAAACCCAGACCAGGAGCAGAACAAACCCCTGGTGCAGTCCAGGTAACCAGAACAGGAGAGCCTTTGTGAGAGTTGGCCAGGGAAGGCTCAGAGGTGACCCTGAGCATCCCTGGCTGTGCTTGGGGAGAGCCATGAGCAGCCATGGCAGGGCTCCATCCTCATCTTCCCCTTTGCTCAAAGCTTGAACACTTTGGTGCTTCTCTTTTCTGAAAATACATAAAGCCACAGTTTGGGGTTCTCAGCATTTCTGTCACCACACTAACCACTGGCCTAAATTCATAGCCTGTCTATTTGCTGGCCATGTTTCCAAGGGGCTGTAACAGCAGCTGGGCATTTGCAAGGCACAGGATCATCATCAGTGATTTCCTTCCCCCTGCAAAGCAGCCCAGGGAGACATGTGGAGATTCACCCAGAGACCTTCCTGCCCAGGCTTCCCAAGGGAATAGTAAAGACATTCAAGTCTTGACTTGAAAAAACTCATTAACTCCAACAAATTTGGGGTGGCTTTGTGCTGATTAAATTATTTGCCCAGTCCTATTGAACACTGAATAAATGTAGTCATTCAAATGTTGGATAGTGTAGTAAAGGCACTTTTTCCTCTCTAAAGGTGTAATTCTTTTGCATGAGATTTAGACAGCAGATATTGACAGAAGAATAGATAATAGATAATTGATGTCAAAGGCTGAATAAGAAAGTTGTCGATCAGCCAGAGTTTAAGTTATCTCTATGTAAAGTAATATAAAGTAACGATGATTTATTGCTTGAAACAGTTGACAGAATGAAAAAATTCTTTGGAATTGCTGGTGAATGCAGATTGATTTTTCTAAAGAGCTCTACCCAGACCTATTTCTCTTCCAAAAGAATGCTGCTGGTTCTAATTATATGTATTTTACAAAATTGCATTTCTAAAAACTTATACCATCAGAACACCCAGCACCCTATCTTTAATACTCATGGAAAGAGGAGTATTTTCAACTATCTAATTTGATGCAGTAAAGAGATAAGAAATGGTGTGATTTGGTTTTTCAACATCCCTCAGGTGCACTGCATCACACAGACTATAGCAGTTTCTACTATTAAACCTCATGGAAATGGAAGAAAATGCTTTGTGAAAACAGAAATAGCTTCTAAGGAATGATTCACTAAGTAAAAGATGAGTATTGGAGGAGTAAAATGTTAGTACTGGAAAAAGGTGAACTGTTTAAAAGGTATTTCCTTAATATCAGGACAGCATCCAGTTTGGGAGAGCTTCTCCCATGTTTCATTTAGCCACCTCTCACACTGGAAATCTGCTTTGAATCCAGGAAATAATCTCCTGCTCTTTCCAGAGTCCCCTTGGAAACCTATTGCACACAAACCAGCAGAGGTATAAGTTACACTTCACAGGGATCCATCTACGCAGAAAAAAAGCTCAATATATTCCTCAACTTAAGTTCTGGATGTTTTCCAGAGTCATAAACATGGCATCCCATCATCTGTGCCTTTTCTAATTTTTTTCCTGTTATCTTTATGAAAAAGACTTTCTCAGTGTTGGTGACATGTTGGTATCCTGAAGCCAATGAGATCCATTCCTGACTGGAACACCTTTTTTTGTGTTACTGGATTCTTATGCTGTTTGCACAGACTGTATTTACAACTCCTTATATTGTTTAGTTTATGCCACTCTAGAATTTCATATATACATTCAAAGGTGCTTGAAAGAAAGCACAGCACTTAAAATAGCTTATGCCACTCCCCTAAAATATTAATCACTGGTGTAACTCCATGAGAGTTACATCAGGCATGAGTTTAACCCTACTTTTTGTTTTAAATCAAAAGAAATTGATTTCTTTAGCAAACACACCCTAAACCACAGGATCAAAGGCAGCTGAAGCACTATAAACCCTCTTATTTCTTTCCCCCTTCCACCTTCCCCAAAAGCTACAGGGCAGCCTGTAAAATGGCTTTTAAGCACACCAATTTTGGAGCAGCTGATTCTGCTAAGAGCAGTCCTCAGCTGTTGGCAGTGATGTCACTTGTTAACCCTTTGCAGCCCACAGACTCCTGGAATGATTCATCCTGCCTCTGGATCAAATGAAAGATCCCTACAGAAGCCAAGGAGTAGATGTGGTAGTTGCTCAGCATACATATATATATGAAATGTATTGTTTTCAGTGAGATTAAGTTAAGCTTGCATTCATGTAATTGACTCTGCAGAGAAAAAGAAACTAGCAATAAAGGTTTTTCTTGAAAATAGAAGAATATTTAAGTAATTAATGGATTCCATCTTGATAACGCAGCGCATTTTCAAGCAATATTTCATAAAGCATTCCATAAGGAAATACTGTATGGACAGAAATCAATGTTAGTGATTTTGGATAACAATTGTGTTCAGCTCAAACCTGTAGTAATTAATGTTTTATTGCATAAGTAAGTCCAAAGCCCAAGATTTTCTGGGAAGTATTACTCTAATATTTCCACATATATTCCACACTTTGAGGTTGAGAAATGTGTTTCCATGGTTAGCAAGAGTGCTTCCATGGAGTTTTTGTTTTCAGCTTTTCATTACAGACTTTATTCCAATAGAATAAAACAGGAAAAAATAGATACAGGCAAAGGGTAGACATCAACACTTTGTCAGATAAAGAAGTTACACAAACTTTTGAATCAACAGTAGTCATTAAAAAATTCAGAGGCTTCAAATGAGTAGTGCAGTGGTGTAAAAACAAAATCAACAAAACCAAAATCAACAAGAGCCAAGCGCGCCCGTATTTCGATGCTACGCAAACGCTCGCCCTTGTTTACAGCCCTGGGTTGTTTACAGCCCGTGGTGTCCTCTGCCAGAGCTCAGGGCTGGCAGACACCTGATCTGAGAGCTGGGCAGTGATGCTGGCATGGTGCTGGCAGTGCCTCTCCTCTCCTCTCCTCTCCTCCGGCTGTTGTGTGGGGGAGGAGGTGCAGCCTGCTGAGACAGGCGGCCTGCCCTCAGAGCCTACACCATTTGTGGAGATAGAACAGCAAAAACTTGGTGCTGCTGTAAGATGGATGTTAGAAGCTTGCTTATGTTAGAAGTATCCTTCCCTGAAGGTCCTGTGCTCATTTTAGCTATCTGTAGGTTTCTGCTGGGCTCTGTGGGGATACCCAGGTGAGGACCTGGAGAGTGAGGCTCACGTCCCATTCCTGCACAGCATCCCCTGCTGCTTTTCCCATTTATCAGGCAGGGGTGGATTGGTGTTGGTCCCAGCACTGAAGCCTTACCAGCTGAAGGCAGAGAGGACCTAGGATGTCACTAGCAAGACAGTGATGGCCTTTGCTTACTTTTTGTCTCCTTAAAAGATGTTTTCTCTCCTTACATGTGAGATGCCCTCCCCATAGCTGGGACTGCCACAGAGCATGGACACTGTACACACTCACATTTTGTCCTTACTGTTCAGTGCCTCAATCTGTGCACTCTCCCAGGATGTTCTGACTGCTGGTGGAAGATTAGACAATTCCCTGTGGGTTCTCAGTTGCCCATCTTTGCAGGGCAGCATTTCTCTTTGAACATTCTCTTCAGAAAACCCTTTCTTCTAAAGATGTGCCATTGTTCTGCGAGCTGGTTCAGCACACTGAGTTGTATGAGTTTAAAAAGGCAAAGAAAATCCTGGAAAGACATTGAGGGGTGTCATGCACTGAAATGCTGCTACACAGTGTGAATCACAGGGCACCAACGTCTTTGCAGAAATGAATCAAAGTTGCTCTGCCTTGCTATGTTGCAGTCATATTCAAGCCCTTTCTCATATTTCAATTCCATTTTATATCCCCTGTGGTTGTACACAAATTCCACGGTTGAATAAACAGACTTCAGCAACGATTACTTGGAACCTTAGGGGTTAACTGTGTTCTTAGCCTTTTCCCTAATTGGTGTTTACTCTCTTGATGCCTTTTCATGTGCATGCTATGAAATATTCCCCAGAAAGGGTTTTGCCTAGTGCCAGGATGTTATGCCTTGTAGTGGATGAAATTCCTTGACAGAAAGTTGTGATATGCACCTGTTGTAGTGCTGTGATAAAAGTCTGTGAAAAATGCTTTTACAGAGCACAGACCCCAGGCTGAGAAACAGCTTTGTGTGCTCAAAGAGGGCTCTGCTCACTCTGCAAGGCAAGTGCATTTGGGTGATTCCATAAAGGATTTTAGCATGTGAGTCTACACCACTGAAGGGAGATCCTCATGGGGAAGAGTTGGCCTGGAGATGTGAGACAGTGTGGAAGAGAAGGCAAGAATAGAATTTAAACTTTGGCCTTTCTGTGCTATATCATGAATCTGAAGAGATAAACTGTGGAGAGCTTAGAACAGCTACCAACTTGTGTCCACCTGAGGTGGCTGAATCAGTCAGTTCCAAATAAAACCCTGTGTCTTGCAGCAGTTTACCCCACTTGCAATACAGACACAAATAGCAGCTCAGATCCCCACAGCTGTGAGGCTATAAATCCTATTTGTGCAGCTCATGTCTCTTGTTTGTGCTGAAAAGAGATATTGGCTTTCAAGAGGGATTTCCTACCAGACAGTCATTGGTATGGAGGTTAGCAACATCTTTAACGCTCTCTGCACCCTCTGAAAAAACTGGACTCTGAAATAGTGCTGGAAGTCAAAGCCCACTCCTAATTCTCATAGTGTGGAAGGATGTGGCTTTGCAGAGAGGCTTGTTTATGGCCAACAGCTCTTGATGAGCTGCTTTGGCATCCTCAGACAGCAAGGTGACAGCAAGGCGCCCCAAAACCAGTGCAGAGATCTAGATGGATGGATCACAGAATCACAGAATATGTTGAGTTGCAAGGGACTCTTCTCCAGGCTGAACCAAGTGCCCTCAGCTGGTCCTCATACAGCTTCCCCTCAAGGCCCTTCACCATCTTTGTTATCCTTTGGACATTCTCTAATAACTTAATATCTTACATTGTGGTGACCAAATCTGCACAGAACATTCACTGGGTTTAGGGTTGTAACCCTGTTAGACAAGGAGATTTCCTCCTAGAGGTTGCAATTAAAAATGCCATCATCTTGTCTGCTTCCCAGCTTTCAGAAAAATGGCAGTGATTCAGCTGACAAGGTCCTGGAGAATGCACACATCAGGAGACCACTTGGTTCCCCTTGGGAGAGGAACTAGGGAGTGTCATTTGGAAGGTGAACACAGCAGCTGTGAAATCGAGATTTCTGCCCCATCAAATTAGCCTGTGCTAACTTGTTGCGCTGTGAACTTGCATCTAAAATTCAGGAACAGAGGAATCTTTGCCTGGCTGCTTAATTCTCTTTAAGTGGAGATATCTCCACAGGTGGAAGATATTTCTGTGCAAATAAAAACAATGCTGTTAGGCTGAAAAACCACATAAGGAGCAAACTAGCATTTACGTATTTATTGATGATTTATTCAACAGTAATTTTATTCGGTGATCTTATCCAAATATAGGCATGTATATAATCTGTCAGCATACTTGTTATTGCCCCTTATAACTGATGTAACCCATTCACAGACTCCACCTTCTTTCATATTAAATCCCAGCTCAAACTTAAAACCACTTCTTTCTACTTACTCTAAGAGCACACATGTAATTTGAACAAATACAGGTTTAACTGAACTTCATGTTAAAATGTGAGAAGGGAATGCAAAGTTTTAAAAACCCCTCATGGTCTCAAGTTTAAGAAACCACCCCAAAAAAGACTGAAGATTTTGCAGAAAGGCTTTTTTTGATAGAAACCTGGATCTAGCTGAACAATGTCCCTTTAATTTCTCTACCCCTTCTGCCCCCAGCAATATCTGCTTTCCATGGAATTTTGCCTTGCTAAGAATCCAAACATGTCTCTATTCTCCAGATCTCTGTTTAAAAATGATGTTCTGTCATTTATAATTGTGGCTGAGAGCTTTGCATTACTGTTTGCTCTTTGGCTGTGAGTTATCCTTTCATTATCCCCTGCTCAGGGGGTCACCAAGAGGCAGAAGTCCCCATGAAAGAAATAATCTCTGTCTCTTTGTTCCTTGCCTGTATCTTCACTCCTTCCTCTCTCTAGATTTCAACCCTTTGCCTTTTTATTTCTTAGTTTTGCTCCATGATTTCACATCTCCTCATATTGCACAACAGCAGACTCCCTCTCATGCTGCCCCCAACAGTAGGGAGATCATCAAGAATGAGACTGTTTTCTTGGCTTGCTGGTAACTCCAAAGCAAACAAGCCAATTCATTGTTTAAAAACTGTGTAAATACAAGGATATTCTATTTCTTTTCCAAAATTCTGAGAAATTGAGAAAACAAACTCCTGATGGATAAAAGTATTTCTCTTGGCCAGATGGGACACAATTATTCTGGATGCACATGAGGTTTTTCATACTGAATTTCAACACTTATTTTTCAATCAAAGTGAAGGAAATTGTGTAATTGAAAGTGGTTTCATACACAAAAACTTCTGAACTGTCATTTTGGAAGATGTTTCAATAGGTTTCCCTTTTTCAAATAAATATTTTCACAAGAAGATTTTAGCAGAAAAGAAAAAAAATCTTTTAGATGTCTCTATTGCTGCCTCCTTACCTTGAACAATGAAGCAAAGCTTCAGAAAACCCAGTTTATTCTGGCTTTATTGGTATGCAGGGACAAGCAGACTCATTGGGCTCCATTCAAGTGCTTGGTACCATGGTTGGTGTGGCACGGCTGGTGAAAGAACCAGAAAAATCCATCAGGAAGCAGGAGGAGATGACCACTCCATTTAATTAATAAATCACATAGAGGCTAGTGTGATGTGCTGCTTCAGCATGTGAGTCTATTTGGCTTAAAATATTGGGTTATGCAAGTTCCATGCACCCAAAATTTGAAATAATGAGGAATTTTGGAATTTGGATTTCAGCACACGTTCCCAGTATCTTTCATTCTAGTGGTACTTTAACCTGAGACTGAATTCCTGCCTTTCTGAAGCAAATGGGAATTGTGATCAAACTCACCTTCAGCTGAACTAATTTGCAGGATTTGGCATCAAAACCTGCAGTTCATGATTTCAGTGAAGCTGAGTGTTAAGTTACTACAAATGTCTATTTAAAAAAGACAAATGAAACAGAAAACGTCTCTGTGGGTTGTCAAACTTGCCTCATAGTACAGACTTCCAGGCTAGAGTAGAACTATATTATCTCCAGTAAAATAAAAGCAGAGAATTTTTATAATGGCTTTTCAAAATCAAAGATAGACCAGTTATGTGTCTTCACAATTCATACAGAAATGTCATAGTTCTATTATATACTAATTTCCTGTCTCTTTTTTTGAATGAACTTTTAATGATTATTTGGAAGTTGGTACTTTTGTATTAAGTATCAGTTTGCATTTTGGACATCCTTAAGGTATTACCAAAACTTATAGCTAACCTAAAACATTCAGTCACAACCCTTTAAATGGATGGCTCCTATTTAAATTATGGCTGTACTGTGAATCTACCAGGATGAAATGAGAGAGGTTAGGCTATTCCAAGGTAGACTTCATAATTGCACCTCTTTATATCAGGCTAGTGATTTTCATTAGCTTAATAAAAAGATATATTAGCATTGAATGCTTTCCAGAAACTGTTTAATGGATTATCAAAAGCAACTTGGTCGTGGCAAAACCAATGGCAAGATTCAATATAAACATCAAATGAACCTGATCTTCTACTGGTGGGAATCAAATTCCTGGAGGAGCAGTACCACAAATATGTCAGTCACTGTAGTGATGCCCAAATTCCACATGATGACAATCATATGTTCCATTATGAAGAAAACTTTGGTCATGAATACTTCTCCCTGGTCATGCTTAAACTACGTTGAATTACATGGTGACCCACAGGCCTCCTAAAGAGAGGAATTTCTTTAAAGAAAAAAGCTGTAACACATAGTTTCTTAAAATGTGGCAAAGATAGGATTTATATAAATCTACTCCTCTCTAGAGTTTAGTTTCATAAGAAGGAGGAAACACATTTAATGTCGAATGAAAACCTGGAAACCTTAAATGTCCTCCAGGACTGTCAGTCCTGGACATGATTTCTGGAGCTGTCTCCAGTTCTGGCCTCACAGTAGCCCCTATCCAAAACATCCTCTGGAATTTGCTGGAGGTCCCTCTTTCCCTGTGCAGGAAGGCTGTCAATTAATATAGTTCAATATGCTGCCACTAAATATCTGAGAAGGGCAAACATTTCTATACACATGGCCCAGAAGAAAAGCAAACTGCCTTTTTGCTGGTACTCACACTCCTTCAAGTGGTGTTCCAAAGACAGTCCCCACTCATTCAGCCCCAAGACAGACATGTGTGGTGCTGATATCACTCATCTATAGACTGGCATTTATGACAAAATTGATTTTCACACACCTCACCAGCATGGCAAATTTCCCATTGGCTGTAAATGTCAAAGATTTGTACATTAACCAATCTCATATTTCTGAATTTGTCACAACCAATCTCATATTTCTGGATTTGTCACAAAAGGAATTTTAAAATGTGATGAAAGGCTTTTCACATCTCAGGCTAGATCTTAGGTGCAGGAATATATTTTTATGTTTTCTGGATCAGCCCCATGGTACAGCAGCTATTTATGGTGTGACTAAATAGTGAGAATAGAAATAGACAAACTGTGACTCACTTTCGAAAAAAATATTTGGTGTCTGACATATGACCTAAAATTTGCCTAAACAAATTCCTGGCCAGGGGCCATATATGCCATATCTGAAGCTGAAGATATTTTATAGTAATTTGTAGCAGTGGGAGGGGAAAACTGGATTTATGATGGGAGTAATCCTAACAACAGTTATGGTAGAGCTGCCACTGTCTCATTACAAACTGCCATTATTTTCCATGTCAATTTTTGCTTTTCTTTTTGCACCCTATATTCATAGAAGGAAATCACATCTGTATCAGTTATGCAAATATTTAAATGAGCTAAGTTTCTTTCTGTCAACTTAGTTTGGGTTTCCTTCACCATCCATCTCCACAATAAGTAAGTATTTAGTGCCACTACAAAATATCCCCAAACTGCTTCTGTGAGTTAGCAATTACTGTCTCCTAAATAGGTGTTCAATGTACATAGAGAATATAATAATTATCTTCTTTCACCTTTCATTTCCCTGCTTTTCTAAAGAGGTGAAGGAGAAGGGGATATGTACAGAAATAGGTGTGTAATTTGTAGGGCATTTGGAGAACCTTATTTTCCTGTGTAAAACAGGGTGAGGGTCTGATTTTTAGTCCGAACTGACTGTTTCTTCAAGGCATCTTTACAATGTTGCCTGCCATTTGATTTCTGAAAGAACCAGCTTCACTGGGATCCTTCATTTGTTAAAACAGCCGGGGCTACACCCAAGGTGAACCAAAATGGTCTCAAAATGCACGACCGCTCACAGGGTCTCTCACTTTTATAAGTTCTGCTCCATTTGCATATTGGACTTAATTGTCTAATCCAGCTTTAGCCCATGCAGTCCCATCCTGCTTGTTTTTCTCTCTCCAGCCCACAGTGTTTGTGCTCTTGGGCCTGAGATTTGGATCATTTGTCCTTGGTGCCCAGCTAGAGCAGGAATTATTTTGTCTACGTACTCTGTGAATAGAGGTCATCAGCCCTAATATGAAGCCCAGATCTACACACCAAAGCAGAGCAGAATCTGAAAAGTATAAAAGCTAAACCTGAGGCATCACTGCAGCCTGTGCAGTCTAAATAACAGTGCTCTGGAACCAAGATGGAGGCCTAAGACTGCTCCTGCTGTATAGTGGTTGTTGAGATTTTCTTCATACTGAATACTGAAACTCAAAACTTTTGTGAATTCTGTGTGGTCACTGGGCCAAGTCTCCATGGTCTCTCGAAGCCTGAAGAGCTGAGGAAGGACAGCACAGCTGTGGGGAATGCAGGTGTGGGTCTGGCCCAGTGCGCACAGACGCGCTGGGGTGTGGGCAGAGCTGGGAGCCTTACCCAGCCCCACCTCTGTCTATGCAGCTGGCACAGCACACCCTGGCAGGCCAGGAAAGTCTGCCTGGATCCAGAACAGCACTGGGTGTTCCTCTGCTGACTGTCTGGCCAGCTCTGACCTGAGTAATGTGCTCCACGGGGCAGCAGGCCAGGCCAAAACACATCCCTCTTGCTCCCTGCTCATGTCAGACCTGGAAGAGCCATCCCTGGGACAGAGACACTGAAAGCCACATGGTGGGGAGTTTTTCCCGTGTTTTTCCCAAGTCTTTCCATCATGTGTGCTGCTGCAGGCTGCAACCCTGCCCGAGCTGCTTCTCATTCTGATTTTGCAAACACTTCGCTGGATATTTTCCTTGACTCCCTGTTTAGATTGCTGCAGATTCTTTTTAGCTGATTCAGCCCAGGACTATTATCAGGATGAAAAGAAAGCATTCAGGGAAAATGGGAGGAATTTAGAGCAGTCAGTGTAAATGTGATATAGGCACACAATGGATACTGTGGGAAGCCTTGAGTGAGAGCAGATCAGTGGTGGTGTCCTTCAGGAGAAGAGAGCTTAGAAGAATCAAAGCCCAGGTTGTGCACACAGCTTTTTTGGGTTTGAAGACATGCAGTCCCACCCCAGTGCTGAATGTGCTGTGGGGGTAAACCCCTTATCTTTAGCAGTGTGTTGTTCCTCAGCCCCAGGTTGTGATAAAGGTTTAGTGTAGAAACTTTAGAAATGGAACTGTTGAAATCTGTAGAGGTGCTGCACTGTTTTGTACACATATGCCTGCACTTTGCCAGCACTTTCTGTATAAATGACTCCCAGATTTCCAATTGTATTTTGTTTATAGACACGTTTTGCTTATCGTAAATTGCATATGGTTTTACCTCTAACTTTGGGTCTGATCCTTTCACGAAAGGTTTGGCCAAGAAAAAGAGTAGGAGATCCTCTATTTGTTAGCAGTTCATTTTATATATAAATATATATGTACAGATATGTATAGATATAGATATGTCTCAGTGGGATTGATACTGGGAGGTGCTGAGCTCTCTTAATCTCTTGTGAAGTCAACAGGAGTTGAGGGCACTCAGCACTTCCCAGAGGTGGTCAGAAAACAGCAGTTTTGGGCAACCTCTTGCTTGGGATTTTGTTATCTGAAGTGCCAAAAAAAGAGATAAGCTTCTTAAAGCCTTCCTTAAATGCTGGCACCTCGAGATTGTAACTATTTATGTTTTACCACTTTTTCACATGCAAAATGTGGTGCATGTTTTTTGGTTTTTTTTTTGGTTGGAGTTTTAGGGATCAGATTGATGAAGGGGAGTTCAGAGCCAGACGTACAGCATAAGAGACAAAGGTTTAGTAATGAGTTCAAAATTTACAAAACACAGAAGCAAATATGGCTTTAATACATGATGTGACCCTTTATAAGGCTTGAAATTACTCTTCAAAAATCATTCTGGCTTGACTTCAGAGCCGAGTGGATTGTGGGATACCACAGATTGACTTTGAGTAGTGGGTTGGTATTGCAGGAATTTTTTAATTTCCTGTAACTCACAACAATTTTCTTCCAGTTAGACCTTATCCTGCTGCAGAGTATTTACTGAACAATTTAGTACAGTGTATAAGCCAGATCAGAGGCACATGCATGCACTCATACACTTACACACACACACAGAGTAAGGAAAATTAAAGTATTAATAGTCAAATTCAAAATGATCAAAAGAAAAAGGTTCAGTGTGGTGATGTTTACATTTAAATGTGCATTTTATATTTAATATCTAAGTAGTGATGTAAGGGGGAGGAAGAAACTTTGGGCTGC
>WBNQ01056930.1:0-13105 GCA_013401375.1 Spizella passerina | reverse complement strand
GTGCCAGGCCTAAACCATGTCATCTAGAAATGGATGTTGGCCTTCTGGGCCTCTATCTAACTTTTGTGCAAATTGTTATTTTCTTAAAAAGACAAGTATCAGCAAAAATAGTATTAAAAACAAAGCCAGCAACAATGACTAAGATCTTCCAGATCTGAAAGTATGAAAAGGTTCACTTGGAGGTACTTTCAGTTAATGTATCACTGCAGAGAAACTAAAGGAGTCCCATATCCCATTACTAACTTTGCTTCTATCTTATAAACATGTTTTATGAGGAGTCATTCAGCTACAGAAACTCAGTCCAGTTGCTGCAGTAACTAGAGAAATATGCATTTGATCCCTGGTTTTTACTACGACTTCCTATTTGCTTCCAGGTAATTAACACTGCCATACCTCAGTTCCTTATCTTATCTTCCTTCATGATAAGGCCAAACATTCAACACTAGGAAGAGAAGGACTTTAGCCAGGTGTGTTGTCTTTGAATTCTGCTACAGCAAGAGCTGTAGGGCAGCAATGGATAAAGGCAAAAGCACAGAGGAGGCTGTTTAGTGACTCCCCAGGCAGTCACTGAGGATACTCTACGTGAAGCACACATGCACAACACCCCCAAAATGTCTGCACTACATCACATTACAGACAGAAGTTGCTGAAGCAATACAGACTCCAAAAATCTGATACTGCACTCCAATCCAGCAAAGATATTCATGTTAAACACTCATCCATCAGCCTGAAAAATAATGGAAGTTGCTGTTTTACTGCTGAAAACTTGATCTTCTTAAGCCTTTAACTTAAGGCCCTACAGACAGTAAGAAGTTAAGCAATCATTTGAGACAGTCCAGTCTAATCCTGGACATAAACAGTAACTTCACTTCAAAAATGCTTGTTATAGTTTAAAAAAAATCTTTTATTAAGACTATTTTAAATTATAAAATCATTCAAGTGTTCCAAACTGCTGATCAAATTATCCTTTCACAAAGATAATGAAAATAATTTTTTAAAAAAAGGAAAGATGCACATGTTAAACAATGTGCTTGAGGGGAAAAAAAGTTTCATCCAGATCAACCAACTTCAACACTGGCTACTGCTGGATTATCAGAGAGGAATGTCATAATAGGTCCTGTAGTTAGAACACACTTCTTAAAAAACAACACTGAACCTACACTGGGACAATTTCCTAAGATGAAAAATGAGCATGAATGCACAATTTGCATTTTAGTAAGCGTATTTAATTTACAGAATAAGTTGCTCCCATTGAAGAAGCCTTCAAGCAAAAGAAATTTGTGTTTAGGCTATTAAGATCCACAAATTCCATCCTCTCTCATACAAGAGTTTATAACAAGTCTGTAGAACTAGTGAAGAATAAACCACACCTGGAAAAGTAAAACCAGCTTTTTGTTTTGCTAGTCAGCCAGACTATCCTCCATGATCATGAACAAAACAGAGAAGTCATTAAGCAGTTCATGAGACCATGAAAAACATTCTCAAGAGCCAGGCAAGGAAACAAGGATAGTTCAGAAAGGTGGCATCTCTGACTCTGGCTCCATGTCACATTCCTCACAGATAGCAGAGGGCATGAGCAGCTATGTTCCTCTGCCTACTCTGAAACCAGCAAATACAATGTATCACAAGAGAAGATACAAAACCTGTAACTTCAGGCACACAGACCTTGCCCTAAAAGGCATCACTTCCTGTTAGTACCGGAATACAACAATAACAAGAACTAATTCACCGAGAAACCTGATATTTGAGGCAGTTTCTGGAGCCTCATGTGCTGCCTTTGTGCACACACATGGCACCACAAGAGCAACGCGTGGTAGGAAAATAAACTCTGAGGAAATAATGTCTTCCTTACCTTAAACTCTTGTACACACTACCAAAGTTTGTATTATCATAAGGAATGATCAAACAGTATTTTACAGACTTTTAGTTTCTTCCACCAAGCACTCTGCCTGCAATGGGAAAGAGCTGCTTCAGCACTCACTTATGTCAATGATCACTGTTGCAAAAAGGTACATTGGGGTAGTGCCAGGCCACTGAAGCAGATTTACTTCAGAAAACAGAGCTATAACTTTTCTACTAGACAATAAAAGCTACTGCTTAAAGGCAGTGATTCTCAACCTCCTTCCAGCTGCAGCTCTTCCTACTTTTTGTCATAATGAGCCTTAACTCTGCCAGCCCAAAGGCAGAACTCTGACTTCACTTCCTCTGAGACATGTGACTGCAAGAGCAGGGGCATGGCAAACAGGATCATTGCTCAGCACACCAACTCAGGCAGAATTACATCACACACAGAGCAACAGGAAGTTCAAAAGACCCTCAAGGTGAAAAGAAGTGTACTTAAGACCAGATAGGGACAAAAAAGGGGTGGAGGAGAGGGACAGAAAAAGAGACACAGCCAGAAACCATCCCACAGATGGCTATACCTGATACATTCTACTCTTCAGAATGCTGCTGTTGATGGGAACTTTTCACTAGAGTTACTGCACCCTGGGCTCCCATAAAGCTGCTGTCTTGCACCCACAAAAGGAGGACAGGTCTAGAATTTCTCATTTAAATTGAATTAATATTTCATACCATCAATTTTATGGCTGTCAAAGTTTTCCACTGCAAGTAAATAAAATGCTTACTTCCATTGTAAGTAAATAAAATGCTTAAATACAAGATATACATTTCCCATCTTACACTACTTTAGATATTTACAATGGGAAAAAGCCATGAGGCAAAGAACCCTAAACATCATGCACCCTTACATAAAAACTGCTCTAAATTACACTCAGCCACATCAGCACCATTCCTAAGTTAACACAGAGAAACTGCTCTAAAGAGAGCAACAGAACAGTTCAGTGTTTTAACCTGAATCTATTGCTACCTTTCATCAGAAATCAAAGCTCCACAACTATGTTAACAAAGTTAACTTTCTTAACTATGAAATATTTTGAAAGCTTGAGTATTAATAATGCTTTAATACACTTTATTATCTATGTGCCTGTTCGTAACTTTGGGTCTGCCACAGGCTGCCTGCTCCCTCACCAGGCTCCTCTGGTGTGCAAGCATTGTTATCAGGCATATTCAAATCAATAAAGTAATCAAGTGTTGCAACACAGTTTAAAGTCAACACCATAAACACCATTCCCAACATGCAAATTCATAGCTTTCAGCCTTCTCCTTAGTGTGCTGAAGAATAAAAAACTTACTTTTGGCCTGTTTACTCTTTAAAAATGCCTAGCTGGATATTTTAATAGAAAATGAACACTTCTGAAATGACTGACCCTTAAGACTTTGCTTCTGCTTTCAAAAATTCTAACCAAGTCTACTTTTCCCCATTTGTAGAATTGATACTCAGAGGCTAAAACAGAACTATTAAAAAGCAAGCAACTCCAGATCCCCAGCTTAGTTAAGAAAGACAAAAAAAAATGTCCTACAACTATTTGAGGAGAAGAGACCAGGCCAAATAATACAAGTCTGGGAGAAATCTCTGTATATGGAAGTAAGCCCCTGGGCAAATTATTCAAATATGAATAAACTTTGCACTTACCTGAGGGGAAAATGAAGAAGTATCTGCAGCTACCAGCCTTGTTCTTATAAATCTCTTAACTCAGAACTACTCCAAACATTAATTTTTACAGCTGTACTGTATTACAGTTAAGAGCAGGCAGGCTTTCAGCTTACCTCTGTAGCTTGACTAAAAGGGGAAGTTAAGCAAGTCCCATTATCTGTTCATTTAGTCGAGATTAATGTACTTGAACTGTTAAAGATTCTTTAATTTACACTGTCTCTAGGTAGCTATAATTACAAAGAAATGCAGAAGAGTATTTTTAATTGGCAAAGAAGTCTTGGCAGTTTGTTCTTTTCCATGGTAGAAAAGAGATAAAAATCAAGGAATGCCATTCCTGGATGCTTTCATTGAGGAGACAGCATACAAACTGTTAAGGCAATTTTGTGGTACATATATGAACAGGCAAAAAAAAAGGGTGAATTTAATACCTCCTTGAAGAGGAAGGGAGTCTCCCATTATATTCTAAAGCACATACAAAACTAATTTTAAACTGGCACAACTGTACAGAATTCAAAGGCAGGCATCAGGGCAATCAATCTCATGTTACTCCTGAATCAGTCTGACAGTGAAGATTGCTTGTGACAAAGATCACAGGACTGAATTTATCTCCAAGTTTTTATTTAAAGCATTTGCCTTCACAACTTTGATGGGAGGATATCCTATAAAAGGTATCTGCAAGACAGTAAGTGCTCCTACCTTAAAGATCTGTTCTGTCATCAGACCTGAAAATGCTCACTTCTCCTCCCAACAAAAATAAGGTTAACTGGCCTGAATTACCAGCTTTTGCTTTCTTTGAAAAACATCTAAAAGCAGGAAGGATGCCAGAATTTCTTAGGACAGTTACAGACATAACCCATTCAGGTCCTCACAAGTAACTTGTCACCGACAAGCATTTATTGAGATTGGATTAGTAAGAATTATTGCTACTTCTTTACAAGCCTGACACTGTCAGAGGAAAAGCCTTGAGACAGAAGGTTTTGAGACTTAAAACCACTGACATTTAAAATAATGAACTATAAACTCTGAAGAGAACTACTACAAATTTATTTAAGCTGAGAAGGAGCAACTGGACAGAGGTAGGGGTAGGAGGCAATATTAACCACTTTATCTCCAGCCCCCGTTATCTCCCAGGGGAGACAGGAAGACACATCTTTTACTGCTGTACTGCACAGAAAGGTTAGCTCTGAGCAAGCAGGAAATTTAAAAAAAAATTATAAAAATCAGGTGGGGGAAGGCTGTCATGCCAGGAACAGAGTTAAAGCCATGCTGTAAATGATGTAACTGGTTCCAAGAAAGCAGCTGTAGTTATGGGTTATGTAGCAGCCTGTCTTTTCACCAAAGTCAAAATTCCATCAATGTCTGTGATACAACAGAGGAGTTCTGCCTGTCAAGTTCTTTCAGGATTTAATATCTGTATACACTTACACCTTTCCACCATCTAACCATTAAAAAATCTCAACTTTCTTGTTTACAGATTACAGTTAAAACTGCAACTTCATCAACCACCTTTAATTCCAAAGGTATTGCCATTCACACCAATGCCTCAGCCTAACTCCAACCCCAAGCACACAAAAATCACGACAGTCAGTCAACATGTTACAGTCACATACCCAAACAGATTTCAGTTTTACTTTTCATGTTTATTCAACACAATCCCTCCCAACTCCTCAGAATAAATCAAGGTTTCTTTCCCATTGGCTTTACTCTTTAAAGACTGCAACGCCACAGAGACTATCAGGTACTCAGAAATTCCCCATAAAACTCAGCCCTGCCACCATGAACACTTACACAGTGAGACTGCCTTATCTTCTGAGTTTACACGCCAGAGACTTATTATCAGCTGAGTTTTAGCTTGGTTTCCTTCTCTTTTTTCTAGCCTTCACCTATCTAACCTATCTATTTTCTAACCTATCTTTCATACAGTTGAGGCTACACCTCCTACTTAACCTCACTTCAAGCTGTACCATAGGAAGAAAAATACAGTCCATTCTCATGAGAGAGTTTTATATGTAGATGTCTAAAGTCAGGTCTAACCAAGTGGTGCTTAATGAATACGAAGATAAAAAGAAGAAAAATCTATTTTTTCCTTGTACAACACAGATAACAACAAAAATAATTTCCTGGTATGTGTAACTTTTTTTTCATTTCCCCAGACACCTTTTACAGGACTGTGTCAGTTACTTAAACAGTAGCCAGCATCATGTGCTGCAGTGCAGTGGGGACAGCCATCATTTCCTGCTCATCTTTACACACGTCCACAAAAAGCTGCTACTCAGCAATCAAAATCCTTGTAAGTTGAAAAAGGTCACAAATACTGCCAAATTATTGTTTGTTACATGTGCAATTTCAATCAGTTTTATACTAAAATACAGTTTAGAGTTTGTGCTTCTTTGAGAATATGACACAACTACAAAGACTGTGATTCCCAATTTTATTTAAATAGAACAGTCTGTCAGCACTATCTGTGAGACCAAGACAACACAAATTTGCTTTGAGACAACAGGTTAGTTAACCAAGGTCTTAAATAATAGCTACAGTGCAGAGACATGTCCCATTTGGAACAGATTTCTGAAAGGATCAGAAGCACAGCATTGGTTTGAAGGAAATCTGATCCTGGAAGGATGTCCTGCTTAACTTTTTGGTAGGACTTATGTTTAACATGAATGGAAATCAACAAAATCTTGGATCTTTAGGATATTCCATAGCTGTCAGCACTACATATGCCTACAGTTTCCCAAGCTACTTTCCCTGGCAGCACAGAGAATATATAAAGCATAATGAATGAGTTAAACTCTAGCTTTCCTTGACAACATGTCATTGACTGCCTCTGATGGACTTCAGATTAGGCCAAACTGTTCATCATTTTTAGCTGGAGAAAAGTTCATTTCAATTCTCCCAGTTGAGAAAAATAAACTATGTGTTTATGTAACTACTGCTTCTTTCCTAATAGAAAAGGAGGGCAAAAGCTACACAACAGATCAAAACATTCACAAGTCCAAAAATTAACTTGCTTTAACTTGCTTTTCTGATTCTGAATTACTCAATAGAACAAAAACAGAACTCAGACCATGAATGCATAATGCAAAATCAACACACATCACCAGATCAGAGAAACATCTCAAAACAGATTTTCCCAATGCATCACTTCCTGCCAAGAAGCACAGAATCAGAATGGCTTGGATTCAAAGACTTTTAAAGATCATCTAGTTCAACATCCTGCTATGGGCAGGGACATCTTCAAGTCAATCAGCTTGCTCAGACCTGGCCCTGAATGCTGCCAGGGATGGGGATTTACTGCCTCCCTGGGCAACCTGTGCTGGTGTTTCATTATTCTCATTGCAAAACATTTCTCCCTTAGTCTAAATCTCTTTTAGTTTAAAACAATTGGTCTTGTGCTAGTGCAACAGGACCATGTTGAAAGTCTGGCCCCATCTGTGAGAACATCTCACAAGTTCTCTCTGGGTGCTGGAAGGTGCTCTAAGGTCTCCCCAAGGTCTTCTCTTCTCCAAGCTGATCGACCCCAACTCTCTCCACCTGCCTTTAAAGAAAAAGGGCTTCATCCCTCTGTTTTNTCCCCAGCCTGCATCAATACCAGGGCTTGCCTGGACCCAGGTTCCAAACTTTGTACTTGTCATTGCTGAACCTCACGCTGCTCTGGGCAGCAACACACTCAGACACTGTGCTGCCCTCCCCATCCATTGGGAACCCAGCAGATCTGCCAGGGCACAGTGAGATGTACTGGGCTGCTTCTTGGCCAGCCGGGATGGTCCAAGGAATGTCCCCACTACAGCAGTGGCCTGCTCTCACTGCCCAGAGCTGCTCTCTGCTGCCCACAGCATCCCTGACACCTCCCACACTGACCTCAAGCAGTTCAATACCATGAGGAGAGCAGCCCAGGAGATGGGATGGGATGAAGAGACAGCCTTGCCACTGACCCAGCCTGGCAGATGGAGAAGAGGGGGGGAAAGCACAAAACACCTTTGCAAACCCACACAGGAAATGCAGGGCTCCCTCAGCCAGCACTGGGCTGGGGAAATCAAACCCACAGCAGCCCTAAGGTGGAGCCTGGGGGCTGGGGATGGCTAGGAAACTGTGGTGTAGTGGGAAGTTGGTTGTGCTATTTTATTTCAGTTTTTGCTGCACCTTACTCTTCATTTTTTCATGCAGCATGTTGAACTAGATGCAGGCTATTAATGTCAGGAAAAAAGCAAACCTACCAAAAAGTCAGTTTACACAATATTTTAACTACTAACAGGAATCACTACAACTAAAAACCCTGAACTACATCAGGGAAAGTGGGAAAAATCCCACTTTCCTGCAGCAGTACCCACCAAGTTCTGTTTCATGCAGATCACTATTAACAATTCAGTTTTTACAGTATTCTCACAAAAGAAAGAAAACACTACTGGCATGAAAAAGTAACCACACAAGAAATACAGCACTACCTTTATACAGAATTGTACAATTCCATACTAAACAATACTAACAGGGTAAGTGCAGCTCTTTTTGAAAATTACAGTAGCTGTTAATCAACAAGTGTTTTCTTCCTGCCCTTCTCTTCCTCCACTTTTAGCACTGTTAGCATCACACAAACAAAGAGGGAGAATTTGTTTCTTTTCCATTCAGCAGGTTAACCTGCTCCTCCTGCTGTACACAGTAGCAAAAAACTCCAATTGAAGCTTAACCCGGCCACAAAATTTGGACTTGCAGAGCAGAAATGCAAACAAATTGACTGATGCCAGTATGTAGGTGATGAGGGGTTTGATTAGAGTCCCATCAGCAGCTTTAGAAAATCACCTTCCACCCTGAAAAGTGATACATGAATAATCATTCAGCATCTTTCATAATGAAGACTACCACAGGAATTATATGAGATCCTCACTTAGGGCTACTTCAGAAACAGTTCTCAAGTTACAGGATTTTGTTTCTAGTAGCCTTTAATAACAAAAAGTGATTGGCTTCCTTCACTCTCTATTCTTTGGTGTCAAAAACAACTCACAATCACAACAGCACTACCACTAGCTTTAAATACATTGATTTTCAGCACTGATACAAGCGTACATACACACATCTTCCTATTTTTACAAAAATTTTAAACTCAAGCATTACTTTAATCTGAATATCCTCGTTGTAACAAGATTTTTTCATGGAATATCCCTTCTTTGTCTCAATACTTGCTAAAATCCTAAGACAAAGAAAAGCATTGAATTTTCTCTTTAAATGTTAAAGGACCTTGACACTGAGCACAGACTATTACCCATTACACTCACATGTAATAAATGCAAGTGGGTGTTTTTTGCAATGTATAAACAGTCCAAATGGTTCACACAAAGTACTCAGGTACACACAAAATGGTTCACACAAATACAGCAGGTATTTAGGAAAATAACCCTGGGACCACTTCAGAGGTAATGCAGAGACTGAACTACAAGTTACCCCTGCACATTTGATATGAACATCTTCAGCCTCTCCAACCAACAGTGACAGCAAGTGCCACAGCCCAGTTAGGTACTGTATGAGGGGAGGGGGAACACCAGCCACATTTATTTTACAGATATTGCCTGATAACTGGGTGCCAGCTTCCAGTGTTGTGAAGAAAAGTTCCTGATTCTGTCAGCTAGTGATATATCATTTATTAAATACACCTTTATCTTTCAATTTCCTTAAAATCCAGGTCTAAGGTACTCAGTTTAGTAAACTACATTTACATGCTAAGATTTCCAACCACCTAACACATTAGCCTGGTCTATAACCAGCTTTTACAAAAAGCAGACATATATGTTAGTTTGCTAGCCAAGAAACTAGGTCAACCATTTACTGAAATCCATGCAGACAATCTCTGCAAACAAGCAGAAAAAGGCAGTGATGGTATGGTAGGGTCTAGCTTGGTTCATTTGGACTCTTCAACCTTTATCAGAACAAGGCTGATCTACAGAAGCTCCAAGGAATTTCTTTATTCCTAAAGCCCTGGATGACTGTACTTTTTTAAATGGCACCTGAACAGATCACTAATCCAACTCTGAGCCCACAAGGTTGCAGCTTTAACAAAGTCCATCCTCTGCCACCTTTTTCTCCTTCCATCTCAATTCCCTGAAGGTCTCCCCTTGCTCACTTACCCTGTAGCTCCAGCTGGAGCACAACACACCAAGAGCAAGAATGTACTGCAGAAGTCCTGGATTAGCCACCAACCAGGTCTCAGCTGCCTCCCAACATTTTGTCCCTACTACCAAAGTACTGGGAATCACCCCTGGCCTCAGCTGCCATGAGAAACTGCATTGTATGGCTCAGTGTGCAAGTCTCTCCCCTGGCTCAGAGATACCACCAGTCACGATTTGTGCTGACTTTTTGGAGGTTTTGTCTTGGTTTTTTACTTATTATAGAACTTTACTTGAGTACACTGTCCATCCACCCAGTCAGGGGGAAACAAAAGCAGTAATGCCATGAAGAAGGTATCTTTCCTGGGACTATGGACTGTATTAGAAAAAGTGGAATAAAGAAAGACATCTTCTGTTCCTTAGCTTGCATACTGTTTCAGACAAAGAAAACTATCATAAACCAAGAAGTTTAATATTTATGATAGCAACTTTGGTTTCTAAATGTGTATTGAATATAAATTTATTTTGGAACAACAGATGACAGGAATAACCACATTCAGGTCTCTTAAGTGAGAAAATTATTAAATTATCTATAAAAATGGAGAACCAGCAGTATTATCATCCTCCTATCCACACTTCTGTTTGCACACCTGAATCCACCACCTCAAACTCTCCTCTGACACCAGCAAGGATACAGAGCATTTTGTTCTCATAAGAAAAAAACATGGAGAAGGAAGAATGGGATTTGATATTCCTTTGGACTGAGATGATTTAAATGAGAGGGTAGCTTACTTTAGTTGTAGTGACACACAAGGTGTGATTGCATGCAGTGTGTTTCCCAGTGTGTTCCACTGCTGTGCTCTCCCTGGCTGCCATGCACAGTAGAGCAGCTCTGCACTTATTTAGCAACAATACAGAGCCCTCTGCAAAGGTCTGCTCAAAGTTCAGTACAGGAGAGCAGCCCACATTTCATGTTTCCTTCCTTCTGAAAGGTTGAGTCACATCCTCAGGTCTCCTTTTAGAAAGCTAAAAAACCATGGTAAAAGAAAAAAAAAACAAACCCTTTAACAGAAAAGCCTTGCATTCAGGGGAAGATAGAGAACTGCCAAAGGCCACAGCTCAATTCTTTGGCTCATCTTCTGCTGTGTCAGACAAGAGAACTGCACACCTTTTTTCCTGTTCAAAGCAAAACCCGATGCTCTTCGCAGCCAGACAACTTTCTCAAAGGATTTCCAAGATAAATGGAAGGCGTTAACATTTATGAGTGAATAATGCAGACAAATTCCTCATTTGGAATACAAATTACTCCATTTACTGCATTTAAAATAAAATAAAAAAAACCAAACCCAACCACCCTCACATGGGAGAAAGCAGACAGTTCAACTAGCTATAAAAACAAAGTCTTTTTACACAGCAAGTTCAAAAGTATAAAATTAAGATCTGTATTTATTTCCTTTGCTCTCTCTGGCACTTTAAATAAAATATTTTAAGCCAGGACTGCCAGAGATGAAACAGTTCTTGCCTTACTTCCTGTGCTCTACCAACAGCAACACCACTGGCTAACATGGGTAAATTCACTGGTTAAAACTACTACAAGCCCACAAGTTGTTTGTTTGAAGTCTGGACCAGTTTCACAAGCCTGTTTTGTGTGGCCCAACCAGTACACAGGCTGGGGCAAGCAGAGCTGTGAGCTTAGCTAAGTCCAAGCTTTAGATGACTACTTCTATTTATGCAATAGACAACTACAGTTCTTTTCATCACACTGAAATAGATAGACCTTTTCAAATCACCTACCCTGCACATCTGTATGACCAGAATAATTAAGCAACTGGGATTACAGCATCTCACTCAACANAGTTTTCTATAAACACAGGTTAGATAAAATACATGGAAGTCAGTAGCAAGAGGTGCAAGTCTCATTAAAGTGGGATAGTTCTGGGGCTGAAGCTCCACAAGTGTTTTCCAAAATAATTTCTTTGAAGTGCAGCTAGCTATTAAAACAACAATGCAGCATGTTTCAAAACCATGACCATACTGTTTCTATTTAAAGATTAAATCAGTCCCACTTCATAAGGTACAGAGAGTCAGCTACTTGTCACAGGTGCTATAGGCGAAGGAGGAACTATCACTAAATTTCCAGGCTGAGGACAGGGCTTCTGTGTCACAGACAAACTTTGCTTACAGGCTTCTTTTTGTAAGCAACCTACTAAATTTGGATGAGGAAGAATATTGATTCCACCTGTCTAAGAAAAAAAAAAGCCTACCTTTTTCAAACTTGCTCAAGAAAAACTACAAAAGCCAAGACAAATTTTTAGAATTCCATATACCCAAGATATGCATAAATGTATTTCAGTGTAAAATCTCAGACAGTAGATGCTGAATTTAGTTCTTCTCAAATGATATTAGAAAAGTTTGAAGTATTGACCTTGAAGATCAGTTTCACTGCAAAAGTATTTTTTTTCCCCTAGAAGCACTGCTTTGGAAAAGAGTAGTGTCTCATGGCTCCTCACAAAGAAGAGAAGTCTCCCTCTGCACTATAAACTCTACCCAGACCCAAAAGGAGTATTTGTCAGAAATTCAAACCAGACTACAACAGTCTGCCCCAATTACAAGTACTGAGAAACACTGAGAACCAGCATAAAGGAAGAAAGGAAAAAAAAAGAAAGGAAGCCATGTCCTATTCAACAAGGCATCCCCAATTCCAAAACACAGGTCAAAGAAAACCTCTAAACAGGTTCCCCATCAGGAGCAGGGGGCTTGGCACTAGGTGATCTTTAAGGTCCCTTCCAACCCACAGCATTCTATGATTCTATGAAAAATTCAAACAACTTCCTTTTCAGGCAGTTCAAGCCGCAGCCTTGCAGAGATGATTACAAATACTAATGATGCTAAATGAAAGAAGCAGTAGGATAACAACCAGACCTACTGTACTACCCAATTAAACTCTACTAATAACTCTTTTTTGTTACTCTAAACTTTCTAGCATGGGAGCATTCAGGGGAAGCAGAGAGCAGAGGAAAGTATGGCTGGTAAGAGCAAAACAAAACACAAAGAATGTTATCTATGTCAGATATTTCCTGAAGTACAAGCAAGAAGAGCCTTTTACGTAAGTGCTAAATAGAAGATAAGGAAGGACAGAGCAGTGAGAGTGAAACTGTCTGAGCAGACCTAAACCAAGAGCATGAACCCCACCTTCCAGTGACTTGTGTGACAGCACTGCAGGCAGGACACAGCCTCCACATTTCCTCTAGGAGCCAGCCCTGCAAGAGCAGCCTCAGCAATTCCTGAGGCAGAGCACAGCTGACAGCATCAAGGCAGAGATGATGTTACACACAATAACTGCCTGATAAGAGAGAAAATACTTCTATGAGGTGCCCTCCTGCAGTGAAGGGCAGCACATGAAGTGTAGAAATTCATACTCGGGGACTGCCTAAGGCAAGGAGAAAAAAAAAAT
>WBNQ01056929.1:0-27104 GCA_013401375.1 Spizella passerina | reverse complement strand
AAAAAAAAAAAAAAGATAAGCCCCAGAACTTCAAAAACAAAAAAGCCATTGTAATTGTAGTCCAAGGATTTGATGCATCATTATATAAAACTTTTACAGCCTTCTTTATGAAAATTTTGACTAACTCCATTGTTTATGAACTTGAAGGTAGGAATGTACTCTGCAAAGCAGAAGGAGCTGGGCCATTTTGCCAATTACTTGGGAATGCTTTGCTTTGGAAGACTGGATATGAACAGTGCTGTAAACTTACACTCTTAATGCACTAAAGATCATTTAATTAGAAAGTTCCAGGTCACTTCTTACACTCATGTAGTAAACAGGAACTCTTTAGCCTCTAAATTGGAGCAGAATGTTTGTCTTACTGATATTGACTTGTCCTATTGATTTTTTGGTGTAACTCACAGAAGGGTAATTTATTTTATCTTGGGTACACTTAATAGGCATCATTAATACTGAGATGGCCAAATTTCATTGTACCAGGGAACAGAACAGAGGGTGAAGACAATCTATTGTGTGTTTGAATGACTTGTGCCATTCCAGGGTAAAATGGACTTGTTTGGGACTGTAATGGAGGGAGGATACAAGAGGAGCAAAGTAAAATCAGCTCGTGATGCAGTTGTAGGAAAGTGTGATGGGGAGAAAGGAAAATTGTGCCATTTTTTTCCTGTAGCTTAGAGTAAGGGTCCACTCTCATTTGCCAGGAGAATGTCAGCTCTCATTTTGGGAATCCTTTGGAATGCATCCCAGCCGTGCCCTCAGATCTGCCTGCAGAGCCAGCTCTCTGCTCCTCACACCCTGCCCAAGGACAGCTCTGCTTGGAAAGGCAGGATTTTCCTCTCTTCTGTGGAATTCTGCTCTGCATGGAGTGGAAGAGCTTTTTCCTGTTGTAAAATGAATGTATTTAAACAAAGGTATATTTGAATGTGGGGCATTGGGATTTAGTTTCCCTTTCAACAAACCAAGATGAATCAGAGCCTTCCTTTTTAATGAATGCTTGCTGCCTGCTTCATCTGTCTTCATCCTTAAAATCTCTGCAGTAGCTCTCCTTCAGGTGAAGAGTTATAATTTTTAATTCAAATTGCTTCCACACGAGGTATTTCCTGATGTACTTTCTAATTACTTACTCCAGTTCAGTGATAAATTGTTAAGCAAACATTTTGTTTGTTGATCTTGCTCTGATAGCCAGCAGGTTCACCATTGGTGAATCTTGCTGGAAAAGCTACAGTGTATTTGTTCTAATTCTATTTGAACACTTTTAAAGTAGAAATTGCAATGGAAGGCTTAAATTCTTTTTTTTTTCCCTTTTAAAGTAAGTCATAGTGTTCTTTACAGTCTGGTCATGTCTTGGTGGTATAGACTGTGCTAAGATTTACAGAGAAGTCAAAGGACTGTTAAACCACCTCATATTTGTTGAGGACCAGAAATGGCACATAAAGGAAATTTTTGTTTAGATGATACCCAACCATTCATGGACAGGTTGTCTGTAGTCCCCACAAGCCTCAGCTGTGGTCTGTGTAACAAAAACCTTCTCCATCTTTTCCACAGAGAGTTCTAGAACTGAGTGCCTGCCAGGCAGCCTTTGTTTCCCAGCAATAAGAGAATAACTCCTCTCTTTGTAAATGAGAACATTTAATGAGGTGAAAACACAACAGAGAGAAAAACCACTTAAACCTCCTGAGCATGGGGAGCTGCTCTGAGGGGAAGGTCCCTGCACCAAGCCAAGGGGAGCAGGGCCTGCCTGGGACCCTGAACGTGCCCTTGGAGTGTGGAGGTGTTTGAGGGTCCCCAGGATGAGGGAAGAGACGAGAATCTTGACTCTGTGTTTCAGAAGGCTGATTGATTATTTTATGATATTATATTATACTAAAAGGAAATTATATGCTACACTAAAGAAAGAGAAAGGAGACCTCAGAAGGCTAGAAATGAATGAATAATAAAATCTTGTGACTGACCAGAGTCTGACACAGCTGGACCATGATTGGAATTCACATGGAACCAATCAAAGATACATCTGTTGATAAACCACCTCCAGACCACATTCCACAGCCATCAGATAGTTATTGTTTGCATTTCTTTTTCTTTTCTGAGGCTTCTCAGGAGAAAAATCCTAGCGAAAGGATTTTCATAAAATATGTCAGTGACACTTGGAGGACTTGTCCCTGCAGAGCTGCCTTCACAGAGGAGTCTCTTCCCAGAGAGCTGCCTGTGTGTTAAAGATGTTTGTGCTTCCCCAACGTGCAATTTGCTTCACGTTCCCTCTCCCAGTGCCTGGGAGTGTTACCTTACCCCAACCCCTATTTCTGGAGCTCTTTGAGGTGTATCCACTGTAACCATCTGCTCCCTTGCCTGCACGCCCCCGAGCTGATCGCTCCCATGTGAGCTGACATCCCTCAGAGCCACTGAGATCACACTGCTTTGTTCAAGTCTCACGATTTTTATGCTGCTTTGAACAAGTGTCATGATTTTTATACATATGTATGGATTGTGAAGGGAGTGATGGAGAGCTCTGAACAGCAGAATACAAGGCATGAAAAGTTATTTGCTGATCTGTGAGAGTTCATCCAGAATTGTTTCTTTTCAAGTTCAGCTGCCAAGAATATGAAAGCTCTTGGTTGCCCTGCTGTGGGTTACTGCTTTTCCTATTGATCTGCAGTGCTCTAATGCAAGGGGAGGAGGGGATATAGAGATACCATCCTAAAAACTCCCTTCCTTTTCAAACCAGGACATGCAGGAATCATCAGGCTCCTGGAATGCAGCCTGTGGAGCCAGGGCAGCCTCCTGCCTGAGTGACCCTTCTTGTTTCTTGTGTTTGTGAATAATTCAGAAATCCCACATGCTGGAAGTGGATAGGGGAGCACAGTGAACTTTGCCATGCACTTGGATGTTGGTGCCCACACATGGTCAGGCTCTGCAGGCAGAGATTAAAATTAGCACTGAGTGCTGCAGATGAGATTGGGCTGCCAGGATGAATCTGTTCATGGCTTCTCTTGAGGTGCCCTTGGAGAATGTGCTGCTGCTCTTGGAATATTGCTCAGCCAGGAATTTTGGACAGAAAGCATCAAAAAGACATAAAACATCTTAACAGCTTGGTTCATGCCATTGAGCTGTTAAAGCACTCAATATGCTTAATTTCCTAAATGGTAATTGAAATTCCTCTGTATTTCACCAGGTTAGAATTTCTGTTTGGAGGATTCACCTACTAGAGCAGCACAGCATAAGATTACTTGGAATATTTTTTTCCTCTTTTAGTTAGTTTTGAGTCATTTAATGGAAATACTAAATAATCCCTGTCCTGGAAGGCAGGAGACTGGGAATATATTAATCTGGGCAGAGAAGCTGAGTAATTTATTTGCATGAATGACTGACTCTTCCCTCCTGAGGACTGAGCACATGCTTATTATCAAGGTATTTTGTTAGCCCTAGGCATGGTTTGAGAAGCAAAAAAAGCTGGAAATCTTTGAAAACTGGGTTGGGGGTCATACCTAAGTGCTGTTTTAAAGGTGATATTTTGAAAGGAACTTGTTATTCCTGATACTAGAATTCCAAAATCTAAGGGCTGTGGCAGCAAGTACAATTCCCTTGGCTATGAACAACGACTGCAATGGGTTTAAAATAGTCTGACTTCTGAATTGCTTTCATGTCTTCACACTCAGCTGAAATACTAGCAAGGATAAAAGTGGTATAAATCCTGTTATTTTGACTCTACTCTGAGCATGAGTTGCTAAGGGAAGCAGTTGGAAAAGCAGCTTTATTACAGTGCTATTTTGGTTGAAATTATGCTTGTCAGTGCTCTTGCTGTTAACATGCATTAAGAAAGTTAAATTTGTGGTTCAAGCTGCTTCACCAGACTGTGTTTTTCTTGATGCACAATGCAGCTTCTAATGGATCAGGGTACACAAATGTTCCAGAGGCTGGTGGGAAATGTAAAAGTACATTATTGAGGAACTGCAGAATTGCAGGCTCAAAATCACTTTTTGTAAGATCTGTACACAGGTGTCTCAGCCACTGAGGTGTTATGACTTCATGTCAAGCCCAGCAGCAGCTGCAGAATTTTGGGGATGAGCACATCTGTACTCTTGACTTGTGCTCTGTGTCAGTCTCCACACGCCCTGTGTGTTAAATGTGACAGTGACAGTGTCATGTCCTTGGAATGCCATTCCTGGGTGCACTGAGTGCTACAGCAGCAGCCCTTCACTCCTGCATGGAGCCCTCCAGGGTTTTCTGCAGCTGCTTCTCTTTTGAGGAATCTCTTTGATTGTATCTGTACAGTGAAATTGGAACACTGAGACAGAGGTGTGGAATATCTGATTTTATTTGTGAACAGAGACCTATCTGTCCAGGTTTTACCTCAATGCTGTCATACAAGGAAGGAGCAATATTTTATAATAAACTCTGCTTTATCAGCCTGCTGGAGCAACACTGCATAATGCAGTTATTTCCTGTCTGCAAAGCTGGATTTGAGACAAAATTTCTGGTTCAAAACACTTCAATAATGCAGCAAAATCCCTTCAGTTCTCTTGGAAAATAAAAGCACTGTTTGATCTTTCTTTAATTTTCTCGTGCTCCTTGAATAGCTCAGTCTTGGCCATGCATGTGCTGCTCTGACTCACGTGGCTCTTGCTGTGTTGCACCACAAATTACAGGTTTTCTTCCTGTGCTGTGTAGGTTTGTGGTGAAAGATCTGTCAGTGTCCTGTAGCCTTTAGCAGCTTTTTCCTGCCCACTCTGCACTGTGAAAGTGCAGTTTGTCCCTCATGGAAGGCACAGCTGTGCTAGAATCAGATTGAGTATTTTGACATGGCCATGGTTTGCTCTGATCACCTTTTATTCAAACTGGGCTGTACTGGGAAATGGTGCATTACAAGGATGTGTTGGCAGGGGGACATAAAGAAATAAAATCTGATTTAAGAGCCCAGTAAATTTGACTGAGCAGTTTTCTGTGTCTACTTTCTTTAGAGAGAAAGAATCCTGAGTTGCTGTTAATCTCTTGGAAACCTTCACTTTTTTTTTTTTTTTTCCTTTTCTATGAGCATTCAGCCTGCCAGCTTTTGGCAGATAATTATTTCATTCTCTTCTGAATTGAACACATTCAATTCAGTCTTGCCATTTAAAACAACATATTATTTTTGGGCATTTTTTTGTTCACAGTTCAGGGGCAGGTAATGCTCTGAATTGCAAACATTCACAGGGCAAACATGAAGTGTTTGGAGGACTGAAATGAGAAAAGTGTCAGTATGTGCAGTGAAGGAGACTTGCAAAGGCTTTTGCCTAAAGGGGGCTGTTCAGATGGGGGAAACTCCTCATCCAAAGGTAAAAAAGACTGAAAAAAGTGAGAAAAATAGATACCTGCCTATTTTTCACCTACTGCCCTTGTTGTCCTGTCTATAAAATAATTGTAACATAAGGTCCTTAAAATAAAAGCTTTAAATGAAGCAATCTGAAAACAAGAAATGCTTCTAAATTCTGCTTCTTCTAGACGTGTTTTCTTTTTCTGACTTCAACTACAGTCATTGCAGTTAAAATGGGGATTAATTTATGAAGAATGCTGAGACTTTTTCAGGGAGAGGGCTGAGATACTGTCCAGCAACTAAAATGTGCAGAACAAGAGTCTTCTGTCCAGAACAAGAGTCTTGTAAAAGAAATAAAGCTGCTGTGCCATACCAACAGTGCTGACTCTTGTGTTCCAGCACCAGTGCTCTGTCCCTGCTGTTGTGCCCCCATGTCAGAGCCCAGGAATGATTGCTGTCCTTCAGGCAGACCCAGCAGCTGTGCACAGATGGGCTTGGAGCAGGGACTGTGTGTGACCCCTTCCCTGGCTCCATTCTCTGCCTTACACAGCAGCTTTATGAACTTGGGACAGTCATGCTGCAAAAATGGTTTAAAATATGCACAAAGGGGAAAAAAGCTGACAGTGTTTTAGTGCCTTACACCACTGTCACCATAGAAACACTGCCTTCAAACTAGGTTTGAACACTGGTAATAAACTGAAGTATTTTAATTGTTCTAAAGGGAGAATTATGAGACCTTTTCTGTTTCAGCCCCACCATTGCATAGTTTGTGCAGCTGCTGCTTGTTTTGTTCCCCACCCTCTCCCTCTTGGTGCTGCAGCCCAGCTGTTGTCAGAGTAGTTGAAATCATCTAAAAGGACAGAGTGGATATTTACCTCTTTAAAAGATTTGTTTCATGATGTTCTCTCAGATTTACTTTATCTAAGCTTTCTTCTGCATTGGGACATCTTGCAAAATCCTACCTCTTCATCAAAGCCAATGAGATTCTGACAGTAGCAAAAATGAAGGGAAAGCAAGCTGAAGAATTAGTTGCTTCACTGCTACCCCATGAGGAGAAAAAAAGCCAAAGAGAAGCAGAGATACATCAGAGAGTGTGAAAGAAAAAGAAAAAAATAAGAGCTCTCTTGAATTCTCCAGCCACAGTGGTTTTAAAATCAAAATTCAACAAGTTTACTAGTGGGGACAGCGCCCATTTTCCTCTTATTTGTTTTACTGATCCCAAATCCTTAACTCTCCTGTCTGATTTAATATAATCTTCTCTCTGTGTCAAGTATTTAAGGAATGAAGATATTTACATGACTGTGGTTTTTAACCAAAATCAAAGCTGTTGCTAGCTCTGCATTATTACAAGGAGTTTTACATTTTCACAAGTGTGAAATGAGCTCATTGTATTAGACTGACTGTTGTTGGACAAAAGTGGGAACTGATAAACTGCAGTGAAATCATTAGGAACACTCTGTGCCCAGGGAGCTTGAGAGCTCTATTAGCTTAAGAAATAGCTTTTGAAATGTTTTTATTAGACCTTGGGGAGCTGTATGAAATCCCTCTAGACAGCTTGGTGAAACACCGGTAATTAGTAAGTGGGTTTTTTTAATGCAAGACATAATTGTTTTGTCTTGTGGTATTTTAAGACTGGAGGGTCTGATTTTCCTGTTATCAAGGGGGTACAGAATGAATAACTTCCTTTCCAGAGGGAGGGGAGGAATGGGTTATTTTGTGTGGTTTAAAAACTGCCTTACTGGCAAGGAACATATTAATAAATGGATGGTTTGGAATGCACTGTGACTCTTTCAGCTGTCATGTGGGTTCAGGAAGGCTCAGCCCCTTCCACGGAAGCTCTGAAGGACACTGAGCCTCCAAATGCTGGAGGAGCTGTGCACACCCTCAGGAATTAATGGTGATGATTGTTTGTTCTCTTTCCATCGTGACAGGCATATGAAAGGAGGTTTCCTACGTGCCCTCTGATCCCCATGTTTGTAGCCAGTGACACAGTAAACGAGTACAAGAGTGAGGATGGGGCCATCCACGTGATCGAGCGGCGCTGCAAGCTGGACATCGATGCACCACGGCTGCTGAAAAAGGTGAGGAGCTCTGGAGGGCCTGCTTTGTGCTTCTGGATATCCCTTCACCTGAATGCTGCACTGACTTGGTTTCACAGACAGGTGTCTGCTAAGGAAGGCAGGAACCTCCCTTGAAATGGAAAATGTAAACCCTCTCCCTCTGAATTATTATAATTTGAAATTAAGGGGCTCTCAGGCAAAGATATGGGAATAGGAATAACAGTTCTTTACTAGAAAAACTAAAAATACAAATGTAATAGTACAAACAAAAAAATACAAATGTAATAGTACAAACAAAAAAACCCAGCTGAGAATAGGAGCTGCCCCCTGTGTGCCAGGGTGGTGTCCCAGCCCCATCCCATGGGGGCTCAGCCCTCCTGCAGTGCCAGCTGTGGCTCTGCTGCAGCAGGGATCCTGCACAAGGGGGGAGTTTTCCTCTGCAGCTCCAGGGCTGCTGCAGATGGGCCTGGGCTCCCTCTGGCAATGCAGGGCAGCAGAAAGCTGCTCCTCTGGCAATGCAGGGGGCAGAGGCTGCTGTGCTGTGCCAGGCTCAGATTGGATCCAGGTAGGAATGCTTGGCTCCTCCCCTGGGCGGAGCATCTCCCCATGGGATGCTGGGATTGGATCAGCCCTGCAGGGACACTCAGTGGCCATGGACAGCAGAGATCTCCTGGAGGGAGGGTTGGCTGTGGGAGAGATAAAGATAAAACTGCCCATGAACAGCAGAGAACTGCCCCTGCTCTGACAGGGAAGAGAAGAACCAATTTCCAACCTAAGACATGTGCCTTAACAGAATCTGTGCCTCTTCCCCAGATTGCAGGAGTGGACTATGTCTACTTTGTCCAGAAGAATTCTCTGAACAGGAGAGAAAGGACTCTGCACATAGAAGCCTACAATGAAACCTTCTCCAACAGAGTCATCATCAACGAGCACTGCTCCTACACAGTGAGTAACAACAGGCCCTTGCTGGGGATGCAGATGAGCCAAGGCACTGTTCAGATCTCAGGATTCAGAGCTTGGATTGTTCCTGGCTTTTGCCTTGCAAGAAAAAATAGCCAACATGTTATTTGAAATGAATTTGTAGAGAATGTACGCGTCTGTGTGCAAACCTTGAGATAAGAAATGCTGACTTAGAAATGCCATGGAAAAAGACAGACATTGTTGAGAGAGAAATGGAATTAGAAACAAGTTTCAAAAGATGGCCTTGCAAGAAAGACTGGATACTTTGGAGAAATAGAGCTATGAAAGATGCATTGTAGTAGGACTCACAAAGGGTAATTTTAGATTGGCTTTAAAGCATTTACAGCATCATGTGGCAAAAGCTGATAGGCCAAGAAATGCTTATAGTGTATTGTAATTAGAAAAGAGTTGGCTTCTGATTGTGATGGTATGAATTATAACATTTGTATTTTCTCACCCTTCACATGAGACTGAAAATAGAATAAAAGTTTTTAAAACACCTCTCAGTTACTTCATCTCTGGGTCAGAAAAGAGCTTAATCCAGCACCAACACACTGCCCTGAGTGATAAATGTTAGTGTTAAATGTAATATACTTGCTTCAAAAACTGAGACATGTTTGGCACCCTCTTGCTTGAGCATCTTCTCAGAGAGCAGAACACAACAGAATTTGCTGTGTTTGACAGCCCTGTTTAGGCAAATCTGTGCTTTGTAGCAGCAGTGTGGGATTGGTGAGGCTGTGACACCCTGACAGAACTGGCAGAGGAAAGTTCAGCTGATTTGCCTTCTGCTCAGCTCAGCCAGGAGTTCACTGAGTCAGCTCTGTGTTTTAACCTACCTTTTTTCATTGTTCTTGGTCTTCAGTGCAAATGTTGGTGCAGAGGAGTCTGGTGGCAGGGCTGCTGCTCTGCCCTGCTCATGGTTTATTTCTGAATGGCTCAGCCCACCCTCATGGGCTCTTACAACATGTGCTGTAGCAGTAGAATTTCAAATTGATGTTAAAGGTCAGATCAGAGCTAACAAATGTGACTGATTTATCTGTATTGTAGCACTCTTTCTAGGTCATAACATTTTCTGTTGTGTTTAACCTGTGGTTAAAAGATCACTTGGTGCCAAATCCACTTGACCCTAATATCTAATATTTTTATAATTATTTCTGCTGTAACTTCCAGGGTAAATTTAAGAATACTCTTTCACTTACCTGCAATTTTTATGTGAAAGCTCTGTTTAAACAGGGGAAATGCTGTACAGAAAAGTGCAAGTGGTAAATATGTACAAAATACATCACTTCTTTATGCCCATTTGCTCTACTCAATTGAGAAATTAGGTAAATACAAAACCAGGCTTTTAATGGAAGAATAAATTGTTTCTTAAAGTTCATTTTTACTAAAGGTAACTTATAATTGAATTTATGAAAATACAGGAAGATTCTTAAATGGTGTTATTATGAGTTGTACTTACTGAGGCTGTGCAAGCTATTCTTGTACCTCCCATTCCCTAATGCAGAAACAGAAAATGAAGGTAAAAGGGTTTTTTTCTGCAGTTGTCTCCTCATAAAGTGTTGATTCTGTTCTTAGCCAAATTTAGCATGTTTTGAGGGGGAAGGGAACCCTGAGGCATCAGGCCAGTTACATGCTCAGAAATCCAGCCTTTTGTGATGTTTTTGTAATGACAAATTCAGAGCCCAGCCTAGAAATTACTTGAGCAAATCTCTTTCAGCTGAAGAAAAGTGTAAAGAACAGCTTTTTTGTAACAGTATCAGTCATAGAATTGTTTAGGTTGGAAATGCCCTTTAAAATTGAGTCCAACTAAAAGTCTGTTTCAGGATCCTGTCAGTAAAGCAGGAGATAAGCTAAGAGGGAAGGTGTCAGCTGAGTGAGGAGTGTGCACTTCTGTCTGTGGCATTATCATGGGAGAGCAAACTAAAACAGTTTTCATTCTACAGAATGCTGAAATACCTCCTAGGTCAGTGTGGGAACAGTGTTGTGGCTGTCCTGAAAATGTTGGGAGTGCTGGCCCTGCTCTTGCTGCAGGTCTCAGCCTGGCTGAGCTGGCCCTGGGCTGTCAGCCACAGCAGAGCTCCCTGTGGAGGCTTTTACCCTGTTCCACACACACCCTGCAGTCCCAGCCCTTATCTGGGCTGAGGGACTGTAGAAATGAGCACTCCTCTGGCTCTTGGCTGGTGCACTTGTGTTTCTCCACCCTTCCCTTTCTTGTTTAAACCAAAAAAAAATGGCTGTGGGCTCAGCTTTTTGTCCTTTGGTGTTGCCTCTTCCCAACTGTGAAGCAAGGGAAGCAAATTCCACTTGAATGTTTTTGACTGTGTGAACCTGTAAAACAAGAAACTTTTCAAATATTGTGAGGGAGAAAAGGAGAAAAAAACCCTCAGTGGATAACTGAGCTGTATGATCTTCTGACTTGCAGGTTCATCCTGACAATGAAGATTGGACCTGTTTTGAGCAATCAGCAAGTCTGGATATCAAATCTTTTTTTGGTTTTGAAAGCACAGTGGAAAAGATTGCCATGAAGCAATACACCAGCAATATTAAAAAGGTGAGCCTGCAGTTGGGAAGGATGTGCCTGGCTCCAAGTTACCAGAAGACAATGAGGCTGCTGCTAAGTAACAGGCTGCTCTGCTCAGAAACCTGGGCTGTTTTGCTAAGGGCCCGGGGCACTGTGTCTGTGTAGGGCTGTTCCAAGTGAAATCTTTAGAGATCTGATCACCTAATTTTCATCCCAATCCTTCCTGTGTCTAAATGTGTGGGTTTTTCAGCAGCTGAAGTAAATTTTCTTTTTTGAAGGGAAAAGAAATAATAGAGTACTACCTGAAGCAGCTGGAGGAAGAAGGAATAACCTTTGTCCCCCGCTGGACTCCTCCTGTTGCATGTAAATCAGAGAGCAGCACATCTCACCCAAGGAGACCAGTGTCACCTGCCATTAATATCCCAGAGTCTGCCACAAAGGAGGGCTTGAGCAGCAAGGAGATCCTCACCACCTCCAGCAGCCCCTCGGAGCCCACGGCAGGAACACCTGATGGTATGGGGGTCTGATGTGTTCTACTGGGAAGCTTTGGGCTGGAGAGGCCCTCAGCACTGGGCACTTCTGGGCAGCTGAGGAGCTCCACATTGCTCCTGAGCTGGGGACATGCAGTGTTCAAGGGTGGGCTCACCCAGCAGTGACACGTGGCAGGGCTCAGGCAGCTGTTACAGGCTGAGCTTGTGAGTAGAAATCAGGTATGGGCAGAAAAACTCTTCTTCTTTGGGTTGCAAATGAGCATTCTGCTCTTATCCTGAAATTCAGAGATGGGTGTAATTATAGGAATGATTGGGAGGAAACAGCTGAAACTTCCCTAGATAGTCTTCTGGGAATTTGGGAAAATCTTGTACTGGGAGATCAAAACTTCTCTAAGTATTTCTAGAAGCAGCAATCCCAGTGGTGCTGTGGATTGATGAATCTGAATAGACTGGCAAAATGCTTTTAGCAAATGCCTGCTTTTGCTCCTTCCTTAGCTGCAGAAGGAGAATTTTATTTTCTTGTTGAGGATGACTGTGTTTGTTGCCTTACTCATCTTTTCATTGATTCAAAGGAACCTTATTCAGTTCTGACTGTGCCGAACACAGCAGCCACTTTGAGACAGCAGCAAATCAGACCACGTGGTGCTTGGTCAGGTCAGGATCTCTCTGATCACCTGCAATCTCTTTTCAGATAAGCTGGATGCAGACTACATCAAGAGGTACCTGGGGGACCTGACCCCGATGCAGGAGAGCTGCCTCATCCGCCTGCGGCAGTGGCTCCAGGAGACACACAAAGGCAAGGTGAGCTCCTGAGGTGTCCCCTGGCTCAGAGAGAGTCACACACAAACTGGGCCTGAGGAAATGCCCTGCCACACTCCCTGGGGCTGACCCTTTCTGCTAAGTGGCTCTCCATGATCAAAACCTACATTTAAGCAGTGGCAATAGGAGTTCATTGTGACTGTCCAGCTGACTTTGGAGCTGTGGTGCTTCAATAATTAGCTTGAAAACCTCTCAGACTGTCAGTTAAACTGCCCCAAGGGAATAGCATCAGTTTCATAAGTCTTCCTGGTTTCTACAATGACCTTATTTTTATATTTGTTTGTTTTGGCCAAACATCATAGTCTTAAATACTGATTGGTAGGAGTGGAGCACTGATAGCAAGGCTGGGGTTTTTACAGTGCCTTGTGATTTGCATGTGTGTCTCAGCTTCCTCTAACTTAACAATAAAACACAGTGTGTGTTGTGTCCTGATTTATTTAAATTGGACTGGCTTGGTATGGTCATGCAGGTGGAAATGATTACATTAGAGTTCATGAAATTTTTATATCCCTTATGAAGGTAGCTGCAGTGCCTGACAGGGCTCATGATTTTGTTTCAAACAAAGGCTGATTTTCTTGAGTAACTCCCAGTGTTACACACCATCCTCATGCATTGGTGCCGGGCTGCACATTTTTCAGCTTCTATTGTTTGGCTTTCTGTTCTTGTTTCAAACCTTGAATACAAAATTTGGTTTGGTTTTGTTCATAGATCCCCAAGGATGAGCACATTTTAAGATTCCTGCGTGCCAGGGACTTCAACATCGACAAAGCAAGAGAGATCCTTTGCCAGTCACTGACGTGGCGTAAGCAGCACCAGGTGGATTATATTCTGGACACCTGGAATCCTCCCCAGGTGCTCCAGGATTACTATGCAGGAGGCTGGCATCACCATGACAAAGGTATGGTTTCAGTACAAAATATGTATTGAACAGCCTTTTTGCATTTTGAATCAAAGGTGATAGTTGTTGTCCCTCTGTTAACTAGAGGTGGCTGGTTAGAACTTCTAAAGACATTTAAATTGATAGAATGTTTTGAGTGGAAAGGGAATTTAAAATGATCTTGTTCCATCTCACTCCATGGACAGGGACACCTTCCACTAGACAAGGTTGCTCAGAGCCCTGTCCAACCTGGCCTTGAATATTTCAGGGGCATCCACATCATCTTTGGGCAGCCTGTTCCAGTGCCTTGCCAGCCCTTAGGGGCTGGAGGCAGAGCCCTGGATCAGAGTCTTTCTGACTAATACTGACATACTTAAATCTGCTTTGCCAGGAGCTTAAAAAAAGTGATTAATTGCACTTCTCTAGTGCTCTGAGATGCTTAGAAGGGTGTTAGGCAAATGCTGAGTGTGCTCTTTCAGTGATTAAAAGGTGTTTGTAAATAAGTATATCTTCGTAATCAATTTATTTCTGATGTTGAATAAGTCTGCTGATGGCATAAATGAATATTTATTTGGTATTACAATCAGCTTAATGATGAGAAGTGGAATGTTGCAAAAACATCAAATAGAGCAGGTTTGTTTAAGAAGAGAAGCAGCTTTGGCTGAATTCCCTTTGTGCTGTGAGCCACAGCCTGCCACACTCCCCTGTCCCTCTGCTTTATCGTGCACTGATCTCGTTGCTAATACATACATAGAAATGAAACACGTTGGAATTTGTGCCTTGAGGCAAGCTGGGCTCTTCAGATAAGGAAATGATCTCTTACTGTGAGCGATCTGGGCTCTGATTGAGCCTTTTCCCACCAGGCACCATTGTTTCTGCTCAGCTCTTCCTTTTCCAAGCAGCATGTGAAACAGGGCAGGATGCTGTCAGCAGTGGTGGCCAGGAGACAGGGAGGACCCAGCAGAAATTTAATCACAGAGCTTGAATGGCTCTTCCCTGCTGCTCTGGGTTTGACAGACCTCAAACTGAGAAAATGGAAAATGAGAATGTGCTTGTAAAGATTGTAGGGAAAAAGACCTGTTAATAAGTTCTCCCTTTCAGCCCGTTCCTTGTCTGTGCTTTGCAAAGACTTCCTCTGTCAATTGCACACAACTGGGTCCTGCCAGTGAGCAGAAAGGTGCAGAATGCATCAAAGGCTTGTTTAATGTTCTTCTGAGAAGTTCTGCAGTCTTGTGGTGAACTTTATGCCCCCTCCCTTCCCCTGCAGTTCCTTTGATCTCTCTTGCAGCATGCCCACAAGTAAAGCATGGCTTTGTCAATAATGGAAACACCATTTCAGAACTGAGCAGTTCTCTATAATTTAAAACTTTACAGTGGTAGGTTCTTTTTTTAAACTCTCTTTTCTAGTATTGCTCCTTTCCTCCTACATATGTTAAATGTGCCAAACTTAAGCTGGCTGAATGCTGTGTGACTTTTAGGGCTACAGCAAGGGCAGCAGTGATAATGAAGCATGTTGTTTAGAATGAACTATCAGTGCTAAAGAAAGAAGTTATTATTTTGGCTTGCAATTAGCACAGATTTCTATACATCTGAATGGCTCTTATTTTGACAGGAATGCTTCAATCTAATGTCTTTTTAAAGCTCTAATGGAATATAAATTGTACAGTGATAACAGAGCACTGTCAGCTGAGAGTCTCCTTCATGTGTCATTTGGATGGACCAGGGTTACTGAGCTGTTGGTTTGGGTTTGGAGAAATCTGTGTCTGGGAGGGAGGGAGGGAGACCTGCCATGAAGCTTAATAGCAGTTTTTGTTTAGTGTTTCAAAAGCTAAACAGCACATTCCAAGATAAGTGTGTGCCCATGTTAAAATAACATTTTCTTTTAGTCCACCTGATAAAACATAAAACACTGTGAACTTTCATGGGGGCAGTGTCTTTGTCAAGTAAATAACTGGCCTTGACTCTGCAGTTTTGGTTGTTTGTTGGTTTTCTTAATAGTATGTTTTTTGCAGTTTCTCCCTTTGTGTCCCAAAGGTAATTTGATAATTTGATAACCTCTCTTGCAGCTGTTGGAGGGAAGTGAAGCTGCACAGATAACAAGACTTGAGGGAGAATTTTATGTAGAAAGCTTCTTCTTTTTCTTCTTTTTATGTTGTATGCTAACATATTCCCTTTTATAAGCTGGTGATTGTTTAGCCTGTGTATTAAAATAGATGAAGAAAAGCCTAACAAGTGCATCACAACTTTAGAGGGAGGCTGGGAGCTGTTTTCTACAACTAAGAGCCAAAAATGCAAACTTTGATTCTCAATTTCAGCCAACACAGTAATTCACCTTGATGCCTGAGTATCCTGCCAGTGTCAGGCTGACTGTGGATGGGCAGGGCTCTAATGCAGAAGGTGCAGCAGAAGCAGAGTCCATTCTCACCAGGCTGACCTGCATTAGCAGGGCTGTGTGCCAGTTCTGCACAGCGTGCAGGGGCAGAGCTGCGTGTGGCTTCATCCAGCAGACTCTGCAGAGGGCAGGCTCTGGGTTAACCCATGGTTTCATTAGTTCCCAGATGTCAGGATGGCTATTTTTTTTAACTGTCCAGAGCACTATTGCATCACATGTGATAAAAGCCTTGGAGCCTTCCTTGCAGCTCTGCAGTCACAGGAAAGCTTCATTTCATTGGTGTACCTGAGCTGTCCTGGAAGCTAAGAATAGTCTGTGTCATTAATTGTGTATACCAAGGTCTGCAGTGAACTGATGCACTCAAAGTCCTTTGAACTTTCCATGAAGGTCAGGGAGCTATTTCTCAATCAGGATATGATCATTTTGTAGCTCATTTACAGATAATCTGTTGGTGTGGCTGCACTGAGTGATGTTTATGTTGCCGTCTGCTCTTGATTCTTCCTCCTACAGGGGAGGTTTAACCGTTATGGTTTGTTTCCCTCTGAATTTTTTAGAAGAGCTCTCTCAAATGTCTCCTGCTGTGTTTTTTGTGTCTCTGTGCAGACGGGCGCCCTCTGTACGTGCTGAGGCTGGGCCAGATGGACACCAAGGGCCTGGTGCGAGCGCTGGGGGAGGAGGCCCTGCTGCGCTATGTGAGTGTTCCCGAAACAGCAGCACAGGATTGCAGCCAGAAACCCCCATGGGAACAATGCCAATGGCTTGGGTGCAAAATTTTAAATGTTTAATAGTAATAAAATGGTTAGAAAAATAGTAATACAATTAGAGTAATAATAATTTGGACAGTTTGGATTAGGACAATATGAGACAATAGAAACAAAGAGTTATGGACAGTCTGGGTACCTTTTTCTGGGGAAAATAAGCCTGGAAAAGGACCCACATTAACAAAGGATTAACCCTTANTACATAGCATAGTTTAGATTTTAACATTTTGTTATAATCTAAAACTATATTTAACACGCTACTTAAGGGAATAAAACAGCATTACTTTCTAACACAACACATATAATATTCATTTTAATATTTGTGAAAAGCCAATCATAAAATACACATTTTTCACACCCCAGGTGTTCTCATAATGCTTCTCTTGGGGCTGTTTCTCTTCTGCTCCCTTCTGCTGCAGAGCACTGCAGCCCAACTCCCAAATCTATTTGTGGGGGAGATTTTCCAGGCACTGGGCATTGGTGCAGGCTGCCAAAAAATTAGGCCATGACAGTGCCATGGGTAACATTTCCATCAGTTTTTGGTTGGAATACCTCTGAAAGCCCCTGGTAGCTGTTCCTGATGTGTTCTGCAGGCTGATGGAAAGGTGGAGTTCCTGGCAGCTCCTGTGGTTACTGATGGGCATTTGCACAGATTCTTCTGCACTTGTGCAGGGTTTCAGACTGCAGTCTCTGCTCTTGTACAGAAGGGAAAATGCCACACTCAGCAATTTGTCCAGTCTGTACTCCAGGGATAAGAATCATTTATTTTTAAAGAGAAAGTGCTGGCCTGTACTTCTGCCTTCTTCTCTAAAGTCGTCACTCAGACTGTTACTGTGGTTCTGCTCAGCTTCCAAGCAGAAAGCTGGCAGAATTCCAGGTTTGCACTGACTTTTTTTGACTCCTAGTAATGACAGGAGTAGCCATAGTGACTGTTAAAAACAGGGAGGGGGTTTTATTTTTCTCTCCTAGTAGCGTTTCCAAGCAGACACTAACTTTTGTTTGCTTGCCCTAGTTCTGTTTCAAGGTTACTTTCTGTGATTTCAAAAGGGGCTTTAATTTCTGAGCAATTAAGGGTATTTGTAATGATTTTAATGAATTCTTTGGCAGGAGGGCAAGTTTATGCTGGTTTGATCTTGTAGTTTCAATTAATCTTTGGATAAAAACATATTTTCTTTATCCTACTGAATTTTAGACTGTCTTTTCTAAACCCCACTCTTTTTTGTGCAGGTTCTTTCAATAAATGAAGAAGGGCTGAGGAGATGTGAGGAGAATACAAAAGTATTTGGCAGGCCAATAAGGTAAAGTCTGCTCTGTGGGAAGGAGCTGCTTTCCTGGGATGTGGGGGGAATGTCAGGCAGTGGAACAAGCAGAGGGTAGGCTGTGTCTCACATGCAGGTACAATCAAATGGTTAATTAAGAGCCTCCCCAATTAGTGGGGCTGGAGGGAATGTGCCTGGGGAAGCCTGAGGGACACACATCACCTGCCCCAGCAGCCTTGGCCTTGTGCTCATCATGGTTCTGTTGGGGCTGTTTCTCTTCTGCTCCCTTCTACTGCACAGCAGTGCAGCCCAACTCCCAAACCTGTCTGTGGGGAAGATTTTCCAGGCACTGGGCATTGGTGCAGGCTGCCAGAAAATCAGGCCATGATGGTGTCATGAGTAACAGTTCCAGTAGTTTAAGGTGTGGCTTCCATGTCACTTGTTCATCCATGACTCCAAGGGTCAGTACACAGTTCTGCTTTGCATTCTCCATTTATTATGTGGGGCTACTCAGCTGTTGATCCAAGCTGAGGTCATGAGGCTCCTGTAAAACCTGGGATCTGGTTTTCCAGGTTTTGGCTTGACTTCATGTGAAGTTCGGTCAAAAGTGGTTTTCTAGCCCATCTTGAAGTCATTGTAGGGGTCACTTGTGAAAGTGGTAACTGCAAAATGGATTTAAGGGCATGGAATGAAGGCAGAACCAGCCCTGAAGGGATGCCATGTTTCTTGAACTCTCTCCAGTTTCCTTCTCCTAATCTGCAAGGTGCAGGGTGTGGGGTGTGCCTGCTTATCATTTCCTTGTCACAGACCTTGCTGCCCCAGCTCCCCAAGGGAGGTCAGATCCAGGGGAGAGCTCTCACATGTTTAACAGCTGAATGGTGCTGCCTCCTGCATCTTCATTTGTAGCCATAATCCTAAAGGGCTGTGTATTTAAACATTTAAAGTGCAACAAAGAAGGGTTTGGTGTTTCATAGGAGCCTTATGCATAATGTAATGTCTGCTGGCTGGTGCAGCACAGCTGTAAATCTTGAATTCCTGCCCAGGGCAAGACCTGAACTTGGAAAGAAACTGAAACACATGCTGCAGCTCAGTGGTTAGTATTAAGAACATATCTCTTCCTATAGAAAAAGCTTCCTTCCCTGAGATCTGACAACAGAATTAGCTTTGACATGTATTGGCACTGTTGTGCAGTAGAAAATCTGCTCTGAGAATGTCAAATTGCTTCAGAACAGCATTGTGGCCACTTAAATGATCTCCCAGTAAAAGCAATGGTTTAATCTCTGGGCTGACTGTTGACAGGATCCTTTTTTGGCTTCATATGAACTGAACTTTTATCTGGAATCTAAAATGTCTGTAGGAGAGTGTGCAGAGTGATCACTGCACACCCCTTAAACTCCAGTGCCTACAGGCAGCACAAAGGAGGTAAAACAGAATAAAGCAAAACATGCACAGGGTCCCCACATTTCAGTGTGTTGAGCACTTGCATAAGCAAGGAGAATTTTGATGTTATTGAGATTTTTCTTTTTATCTCTCTCAAATTCAGCTCTTGGACCTGCCTGGTAGATCTGGAAGGCTTGAACATGAGGCATTTATGGAGACCTGGTGTCAAGGCCCTTCTGAGAATCATTGAGGTGGTTGAAGCCAATTACCCTGAGACCTTGGGTCGTCTGCTTATCCTAAGAGCACCTCGAGTATTCCCAGTTCTCTGGACACTGGTATGTGTGTAATCCAAGGTGTTCCTCAGCTCTCTGAGTTTGTAAAAGCACTTCAGAGATCAGGCTGCATGTGCAGCAAATATTCCCATTTGGAAACATGTCCTTTATATAGAATGCCTGGAGTGGATTAAAAACCACCACCTAAGAAGCTGATTACACAGTTGGTTAATTTGGCTTGTTTGTGATGGGGACTTTGCATAACCAGGATGGTAATGCTCAGTGGGATCAAAACTGATTCCTTCAAAATTGACTTGGAAACAATGTAAATTGACTTGAGAAAAATGTGAGGGCCTGATCTGTTCTGTTTTTCTTTCTTTGTAGGTTAGTCCATTCATTGATGACAACACCAGAAAAAAATTCCTTATTTATGCTGGAAATGACTATCAGGGTCCTGGGGGACTGCTGGATTACATAGATAAAGAAATTATCCCTGATTTCCTCGGTGGAGAGTGCATGGTATGAATATAAACTATTGCATATAGCAACTTACTTGTGTTTTTTTTTTTTTACTTATTATTTTTCCTCTCCTCTAAGCAAAGAAGTCTTTAAATACAGAGTGATTGCTGGTGCAGTTTAGAGGTGGGGGTTATGGTGTAGGATTCCAGGCTCAGTGCTGTTTTCTGGATCCACTTTAAAAAGAACAGTACAGTGCTTCTCTTGGATGAGTATCTTGATCAAATACCTTATCAAAACAGCCAAGCACAGCTCAAAGCCACAGTCTGTTCCCTGGAAAGTTCAGGCAAACATGGTAGCAGAGCTCTGAGCAAGAGCTGTCACCACCAGCTGATCCAGAGAGTCTGTGTCACCCAAAAATCTGATCCCATAAGGAGCCCAAGGAACATGAGGCACATCTGCTAAGAGGGCTCAGCAGACAGCCCAGTCTCTCCACACAGACTCTGCAAACCCCCAGCAAACCAGAAAAGTGCTTTTACTGCAGGATACTGTAATTTCTCAGTCCCTTGTCACAGGCATGTGACCATGCTGCTGTTTCCTGCCTGGACCTTGGGTGTCAGTTGGACCTGGCATTTCACATCTCACTGATAATGTAAGGTTTGTTTCACGTGTAATGCTTTTGACAACACAGGCTGGGTGTGTTCTCAGCCCCTGTACACTCTCTAGATTAATTTCTGTACCATTCTTGAAAATTCAGCTGTGTCAGTTCCAATAGAGTCTCAAATGATAATGAAGTACAGTTGGATGTGTTGGAGTAGAGCATATGTTTATCTCCAGTGGGCTGGTTTTTGTTGCAGCAGTAGCTTTCAGTGTTATCTAATTTGGAGCTTAAAGCTGGCAAAATCCACTGTTTATGTAAGCAAAAGTGAATGTTACCAGAAAGCAAATTGCTGCAATACTTCCTGCTAGTACAGGCAGTCTCTCCCTTCTTCTTTATTTCTGAGTATTTGAACAAAAATGACTTCTCTGAGATCTTTTCAATTCTCTGTTGTAATTCAATTACCAAACATTTCCACTTCCCCAGACACTTCTGTGGAACCTCCTGTCAACTTCATTGCTACAGGCTCCTTAAAACAGAAATGTGCTTAGGGAAGTTGTGTAACCACTTCCAGTTCTGAGCTGTCAGACAGCTGTAACTTCAAAACTGTTAATTTTCCTGGCTGCAGTATATTTTTACCTGCTTGGAAACTTTTTGTATCTGCCCACTATCCATCCTTAAATTTAGCTACCACTGTTCTTTCAGGTCACTGTAGCTCTGTTTTTCAGACTTAGTCACTGTTGCCACTTCCCTCAGGATTCTGAAGTGCCTCTCATCTTTCTTCAGTGTAAGGTGGTGTAAATGATAATTACAGCCTTTACACAGTCCCTTTCTGAGTGCTGGCTGTTGTGTATGTACAAGATCTGTTCCCCTGGTGTGCAGTTCTACCTCACCCAGATAATTTGAAAAAGAATTATCAATGTATTGTGTACAAGCTGTAAAATTACTTTCAGACTGTTCCCTTTTCCAGAATATTGCTGAATGTTTGTTTCTGAAGCTGGAAGGCAGAGAACATGATGGGATGGTCACAGGAGATAATTTTAAAATTATTTTTTTTTTATTTTAGTGTGAAGTACCAGAGGGTGGGCTGGTTCCCAAGTCCCTCTACCGGACAGCAGAAGAGTTGGAAAATGAAGACATCAAGCTTTGGACTGAAACAATCTACCAGTCTGCAAGTGTCTTCAAAGGAGCTCCACATGAGGTACAGCTCCAGCTGCCCTTTGCTTTCATTTCCATCTCAGGCCTCTGCTCTGAGCTCAGTCTCTTGGCCTGGGAATGTTTTATTGCTTGTTTATTTAGCTCCTGTGCTTCCACCTTCTGGAGCTGGTGCATGGTGATGCTTTAATAGCTGAAGTTTGTGATTGTTCCTCCTGTTATTTTGTTGCCATTTAGAGAATATCATTGGTTTTCATTCTATTCAAAGCCATATTCTTCTAAGCAAAGCAAACAAACTTCTCAGAAGCTGCTTGAAAGCTTCTGAAAGTAAGAAGAATAGGCACCCCCATCAGGGGGGAATTTGTATTTGCAATGTCTTTTTTTGACTATTAAAAAGCCTTTTTAAGAGTAGAAGCTAAGCCCAGCAACAAAAAAGCTCTGTTCTTTGTATTTTTTTCCTGTAGGAGTTTGTTTTTAGTGAGCAAATTGCTGTTGTCTAATGTGCCTTTCCTGCCTCAGGTTCTCATCCAGATCGTGGACGCCTCGTCGGTGATCACGTGGGATTTTGACGTGTGCAAGGGCGACATTGTTTTTAACATCTTCCATTCCAAAAGAGCCCCTCAGCCTCCCAAAAAGGACTCTCTAGGAGCTCACAGCATTACATCTCCTGGTGGGAACAACGTCCAGTTGATAGACAAAGTCTGGCAGCTGGGGCGTGACTACAGCATGGTGGAGTCTCCCCTGATCTGCAAAGAAGGGGAGAGTGTGCAGGTGAGGCAGGCAGAGCCCCGTGGGGGCAGATGGAGCCCAAACTGCCTGTTCTTACTCACAGCACTGATGACTGAGTGCTGGTGACTCAGTGCTGGGCTTGCTTTTGGCCAGCATTTAGCTGCTGTTCCAGGCTGGGAGCTGCAGGGAGCAGGGATGGGATTTATGTGGGATCTGCTGGGAGGGGAAGTTGCATCAGGTCTGCTAAGGACTGAGATGGATCAGTAAGGAACATGTGGAGGAACACCTAAAATGCACAGCCAGAAAGTAACAAAACATGCTTTGGGCTGTAATTCTGACAGTTATTTACTGAAGCAAATATTCTGTGTTTGAGGAATATCACAGTGCCTGCCCTCAGTGATAAGAGAACGCTGGAAATCAAGGCTGAGCTTCTGTATGTTTGCCCTCTCATGGGCAGTGTAAGAGCTCCTGATGGCCAAAGCTCCTGAAGGATTTTTTATGCCATTTGCAACCTGTCCTTTAATTCCAGGTTTGATATAACATGCAGCATTTTTACAGTCACACTCTGCCACTGCTGTTCCTGTTGATTTGAAATGAGTCAAACAGCCTCTGAAAAAGCAGCTCCTTAAGTCACCAAGATGGAAATGTTAAACTGGAAATATGGGCAGTGACCTCTGAAACTGTGAGGCAGAAGCCTTGACTGCTCTTTTCACAGTCTCAAAGGACAACTGTGAATGAAAATAAATTGAAAAATGGATATTGTTTTAAAGCAGAACTTGTCCTTTTAGCATATTAAATCCTAACCCCTCGACACTGTAGAACTGCTGGTGTTCCATCCCAGATTTGATAAGGATGTTGTGTGGGGGGAAGTCTTCCAGCACTGCCAATATTAGCATTGGGCAAAAATTCTGGGCATGTAGGCACTTTTTCTAAGCTTAGAAAAGTAAAGCAGGCACTACAAATCTCAGTTAACCGAGTTAATTTTTGATTTTTGTTGTGTCTGCTTGCAGGGCTCCCATGTGACCAGGTGGCCTGGCTTCTACATTTTACAGTGGAAATTCCACAGCATGCCTGCCTGTGCTACAACCAACCTGCCTCGTGTGGATGATGTGCTGGCATCTCTACAGGTGTCCTCTCACAAATGTAAAGTCATGTACTATACAGAAGTGATAGGATCTGAAGATTTCAGGTATGTCTGGCCAAGGGCAGCCAATGTCAAAACTTCACTTAAATACAAGTAAATTGTATTTAAAAATTTGCACTGATGGCAAGTAATTTATAAAAGGGATTAATTAGTTGTCTGGTGGCAATATCACTGGTCAATTTGGCTCTGCTTTGAGTTTGTTGGGCTTGGCAGCTTGTCCTGTAGAAGGAAGTGCAGTTCAAATTCCAGTTGTTGAATTTCATTTTCTGCCAGTGGATAAATTTGACTGAAATGAAATCTCTGTCTCTTTGAACAGCATCTGGTTTTTGAAAGAAGTGCAGTGTCCTCATTGCTTTATGTGGTGAGGCAAAAAAGCTTTTGAGTATCTGCACCAAAGCTGTTACTTGCTTTTTATTCAGTGTACAAACACAGTAGAGATACAGAGCAGAAATCAAAATCTTTGTGTGTTCTGAAGCTTTAAACTGCTTTCTTCTTTTTTCCCTCCTGCAGGGGATCTATGACCAGCCTTGAATCAAGCCACAGTGGATTCTCCCAGCTCAGTGCTGCCACCACCTCCTCTAGCCAGTCCCATTCCAGCTCCATGATTTCCAGGTAGTGCCACAGCAGCTGAAAAGCAAATGGATGTGATGGCTGGACCCTCGCCCGTGGCAGCTGACTGCAATACAGCATATTCAACTGGCAATTGTGCAAAAAAAATCCTACCCCAAAAAGCCTTTTATAGATAGTAAAGTAGCTGTTTGAATTTTACACTTAGTGGTTTTGATCTTTGTTAGATCCAACAGCTTGTCTCTTAACTTTAACCCTTTTTCCTAAATCAGCCATAAATATTTCTGCAAGTGTGCTTGCACAAATCCTAACTCTGAACACAAGGGCTCTTACTGAAAAGGAAAAACAACCTGTGCATCAGTTAAGAATGATTTCTTTTTTTAACTGTGTAGATGTTAAAAAGGGAAAAAGAAAATCCCTACCAAAAATGCTCCGTAGTGCATTAGAGATGAACTGCAAGTCTCCTGTCAGGACATTTCTTTCCATCCTGAGAGATCCCCTGTGATATTCCAGTGCTGCAAACTGTTCTCCTGTTGCCACTAATGATGTCCAAGACAAAGAACAGCAGTTGCTGGATACTTGACTTTGTGAGTCCATTTTTTTCAAAGCTTGCCCACAGAGCTGTGGCCAGGCTGTAACACTGAATATACTTCTTGTATGAGCACATTTCTGGGGAATTTGAGCTCTGGGTCTTGCTGGGTTAAAGCAATTTGTTCTTTCCTTGGATTTGTGCAGGGAGCACTGTGGAGAGAGAGGTGGAGAGCAGGCTCTCCCTCACTGTGTCACTCTGGGCTCATCCAGAGCTGCTCTGAGCTTCTTTTCCCAGCCCTGTGCTGGAGCTTCACTCTGCTTCCTTAATGCATTCCAAGCAAATGGATTTTACTAAGGTTCTCTTCTTGTCAGGAATTTATGCAGAGCTTCAGCTTGCTGCTCAGAGCAGTCTGAAGGAGGTGTGGCTTCCATCCTTCCTGAGCACTCCTCCCTCCCTGGGACCTCCTGTCTTTCCCAGTGCCTGGCAGAAATAGAGCACCTCAGTTCTTGCTGTGAGCAGGGAGCACAGGGATCTTCCTTCTGAGTGATACAGAAGAAGATATTTAAGGATTTTCTCCACCATTTTCACTACTGCCACTGCCAGAGGTGATCTGCCATTTGGGATTCTGTCCCTGTTGGCCAGGGATTTGGGATTCTGTCCCTGTTCCAGGCCCAGGCTGGACCCTTGCTGAACTCTGTTCAGGTGTTCTTCCTTCTCCAGCCCTCTCTCTATGCACAGCAAAAGGCCCCAAAGACTGAACTGTCAGACACAGACCACACCTGGCAGGGGAGCAGAGAAGATTTTGGTCTGAAATGCAGCAGGATTTGCACAGTTAGATCCTTCTTGATCTTTCCTTACCCTTGCTAGAGCCAAAATGTCCATGCAGGCACAAGGAGCTTCTGTGCTGGCTGCAGTCCCATCTGGGAAATGGGAAAGCTCTGGCTTGGGTAAGGGGTGGAGGAGCTTCAGGAGGTGTTGCACTTGGAANCTTTGGTGTCACACAGCTCCCAGCCACTGCACAGCAGCCTGCACAGGCTGTGGCTCCAGAGCTGCTCCCAGGAGCTCTGCCCAAATTCCTGACCCCAGGAGCCAGGCTTGATAGCACAGGGAGAGCAGCTGGAGCAGAGTGAGGTTCACCTGCTGACACTCATGACACTCACTCTTCCATTCACCAGGCTGTAAGGGCTGAAGATGGTCCCTTTCTCTCTCTCTTTCTCTCAGATGGCGATTTTGCTGACAACTCTAAAGAATCTGCTCCATTCAACACTCCACATCTTGTCCAGGTGTCTGCCTTTGTAGACCTTTTTGAGTTGCAGTCCCTTTTCAAGTCTGAAGATCTATATTTTTGTTTTGCACTTGAGCTGGCTCAAAAGTGGCACTTTGGGTTTTTCCTGCTTTTGATCTTAACACATCATTTAGAGCTCAAAGCACATTACAGCACAAACAACCAGGGAGATAAAATTCCAGAAAAACAATAGTTAATCTTCCTGTAAGCAAAGTGCTGTGGCAATATGACTTGATCACTGCAGTCTAACTAAATTTCCCATACCCTGGTCTTTCTTTGTGTGATACTGCTCTTCCTTCTCTCAGCCAGTGACTCTTCTGTTGGCACCTTTCCTGTTATCAGTGTCCTTCACTTCCCTGTCCCTCCTCATGAACTGCATATCAAATTCTGTAAATGTTTTGTATACATAATACCTCATTCTTGGTAATAAAATACAGATAGTCTTTAAAAGATTTTTTTATTGTTATCAATAAATGTTAACTGTTTGGAAAAAAATAAAAAAGGAGTGAAGTGTCATTATTTCATTCATCTCCTGCAAAGCTGGTGAGTTATTGTATGTGCTGGATTCAGGTCTGGATGTGCTGGATGAAGGAGGGGCTCCTTGGCTGCCCCCACCCCTGCCACCTCAGGCAGGAGGCCCAGACAGTCACACTCAGGAAATTATGGGTTTTAATTAGTACAAGTACAATAAGCTTCAGCTATTTCAGAAAAATGAGCCAATAAACGTCAAACTGGGTTTTCTAATTCCTGGAGCTGGAGCAGAGGCTACAGCAGGTTTATGGTTGGTCTTTCAAATTTGATCCAAGCTGTGAAGTTTCTCTAAAGGAGAATCTTTGACCATGGCAATGGAGGTCTGTCAGCAAGACCAGATGGCTGCCTGACCCACTAAAGGCTTCAGCATGTGGTCAATATTTCCATGCCAGCAGTGGGAATGGACCAGCTCTCAGCTGCTCAGGGGCTTGCTGAGTGCAGCAGTCCTTGAGAAGGTGTTGTGTGAGGAGGTGGCTTTGCTGGTCAGCTGGAGATGAGGGAGAGCTGCCTTTGTGGCCAGTGCCCCTCTCTGAAATGGCAACTAAATAATCCTGATCCTCAGCCCCAGCTTGACCTGGGCAGGTGAGAACAGTGCAGGCCAGGGCTGCATCAAACAGCTCCTCTGGGAGAGGGGTCAGTCTGAAGTGTGTGGTTCAAGATTTTGTTTTATTTTATTTTATTTTATTTTATTTTATTTTATTTTATTTTATTTTACGGATTTTTATGGGACAAAGCAAAACTGAAAGAAATTTCAAATTTTTTTTCCCCCCACCAGCATCCCCTGCCCCACAAAGCTGTTCTTTAGGTGTCTCCATCTGCACCCTCGGCTTGCCATGGAGCTGTAACTACCCAGGGAAGGATCCTGAGCTGCCGTTCCCGAGTGTCCCTGTAGGAATGTGCCTCTTGTTGACGGAGTGACAAAACTATCCTTTGTCCCCTTAAAAGGAAAGAAGTCTGGAAGCTTCTCTCCTCGATTAAGTGAAAAGACACCTTGTAAGTCTTATCAGACTTCACCTCAAATTTAAGGA